>JAMKCH010037086.1:0-196968 GCA_023653785.1 Ophioderma brevispina
AGAGATGTAATGAGGAATTTGGGAAATGATACTGTAGTGTCATTGACAAATATCCCTGGTATGGATTCTGTGTCCTGTGGCGTTGGTGATAATGTTGTCAATGAGTGGTGGCCGTGTTGTGCGTAATTCTTGTAGTCTTTTAATTTGGGGGATATAAGAGCTTGCAAGTGACGTGTTATAAGTCATTAATGTGTGTATGAGTGGAATAATTGAGAAAGATTGTGTTTAAAGTCACCTACAATAATACTATCAGGACGGTTGGTTTTATTAGTTCAGTGAGAAGCTGCTCGAAGCTGTTGTTAAAATTTTGGATTGATTGTTCAAATAAAACGCGCGTCTGTAAATCACCACCGACGTTATGCTCTCAAGTTAAGATTTGGTCCTAACTGTTGGATGTTAATGGTGAGATCACTTGTACCAAGTGAGTCAATGCTGGTCCTGGTGTTGTATCGATGATTTTTGTAGAGAGGTGATACAATTTTTTAAATTTCGCACTACACACTCCCCTTCCACTGCCAGTGAGTGGGTCCTGGATTGTATGTGTAGCCATTAAAGTGAGGTTGTGACTTGGTGTCAGTGAGCCATGCTTCTTGAAATGCAAGACAGAGAAAGAGTTTTGAGGTGATCAAGGTAGGTAGTGATTTCTTCATATGATTTGTGATACTTGCGACAGTGGGAAATGGTAATTGGACCAACTGAGTCGTTGCTTGGTGATTCTAATCGGTGTGTTGAAGCTGTCGTCTGTGTGATAGCGCGGGAATCAAAACCAGGATTGTTTGCAGTGTGATGAATATGGGTGAAGCACATGTTTGAGATGATATTGGGATCTATAGTAATGGGTTGATGCAAAGGTAGTTAAGTTTGATGAATGGTTTCAAATTTAATGTGGTGAAAAATTTCCCTCGTATTTTTCGCGCGAAGTCTTCGTCGTGAATCTGTGGTTGAAATGCATTCGTATAATGGTTTTCCACTGTGTGTGTGGTGACGGTGTGGTTGGTTCATTATCTTGCCCGCCGGGTTGATGGGGGATCAGTCAGTCAAGGAAATAGCGAGAGGGGGTGTAAAAGGGAGAGAGAGCGAAGAATAAAGGAGAGAGAATGAGAGAGAGAGTGATGAGAGAGAGAGAGAGGGTAATAGAGAGATGGGTTTTGAATGAGATTGGTTGAAGACGTATAAGTTACAAGAGAGCAATGAGAAACCGGGTGGATAACAGAACATCACCTTGTGCAAGATGATTGACAAGTCCGACAAACGAAGCAACAAAGACAAGCCAGAGTAGGGGACGAGACAATTTACATCTAACGATTATTATTAAAAAAACAAACGTACAGCAGTTGTTTCAAATAAGTTGTAACCAACGAACCAATTTGAGTAAAGCTATCGGGAAAACCACCAAACTGCGTGCCGTGCGTTGATGAAAGAGTATGTAAAGTACAGGTAGAACAAATGGATGCGAAAATTCTCTGAAAGGACATTGATCCTGTGTGTTATATGGCTCAGCACATGGAACACTGGGTAAAGTGTGTTGACACATATGACATTTAGTCAATGTAGGTTACACTACACTGCAAAAATAAAGTTGCAAAGCAAAATTATGGTGTATGATGGGAATATGTGTGTGGTGTTGGGTGTGTGGTGTATGTGGTGTGTGTGTGGTGTTTGCGAATGCACGCGTGCATGGTGCGTGCGTGTTTTAAAGAGGGGATCAATTTGAACTGTCAAAAACATACATAGACACATATACAACATTTGGCATATAGAACCCATAATTACAAGGAATCAACACTTAATCATACAATCATGAATAGCCTAAATGAAAAAACAGACAATATAAGAATTAGTATAAACCAAAGGGAACATGTTTGTGAAAATACAAAGCAATATGGTGATGCATGCAAATGGTTCTTCTTAACAAAGTGTATTTTCCTTAAATATTCTGCGGTTTTTTTTATTCTATATTTTGTTCAAAATGTCCTGGCGATTTAATTCCGCGACTTGCTATTCATAGCACTATGTCAATCTATCTACATGCATGAGTCGCTTTGCAACCAACGTCTTCTGTCTTGGAAGCTCTGTCAAACAATTATTCATTGACAGTTCAACTTTATAACAATAAGCATCAAATGCGCCTGCTAGTGGAATCGCCATAGCAAAATGTCAATGGGCGGAGAAGACGGAGAAGAGCGTCTATTTTGGAATCACCTGACCACCAGAGAGGAGCCGTTTTGTTTCATTATCAACAATAAACAAGGTAGATTATCGTATTACCGATATACAAACATCGTTGGGAGTGGCAAGTTTAACCTAAATTCGTGATCGAAATTCGAATCGTGTCGTGGATTTTTGTGTTAAACTGAAGTTCTAACTTGTGAACTAAGTTCGTTTGAAACCGTTTTATGTACGGTCTCAAGAATTGCTATTCGCAGGATGTAAATCTTTTTACATACATTGAGGTACCATGGTGAGGCTAGGCCAAAATTAAAAATTGCCGCGGTGCACTATATCAATTCAACAGACCACCTTTTTTCGGATAGTCGACTAATGTCCGATTCAGAATCCCTTGGAAGTCCAACTTACCGGAACAAGCGTCTTTGTACCACAAATGATTTTAGGTGCTCAGGCTTAAATTTTACTTTTCACGATGGCGCTAGTGACCGCCATCTTGGATTTGGGGTAATCAATGATGTTGTAATGTCAAGCAATGTCAGATTCTAAATTTTTTGTGGGCGACTTATCCGAAAAAGTGTCTTTGTAACGATTTTAGATGCTCTGGTCCAAAAACTACTTTTTTCAAGATGCGCCGGCGACCATCTTGGATTTTTTGTTGAATGACACCGCAATCTAAATCTCAAATCAATGAGATGAGTGAGTGAGTGAGTGAGTGAGTGAGTGAAGTGATGGAGTGAGTGAGTTGAGTGAGTGGGTGGGGTGGGTGGGGTGGGTGTGCGGGTGGGTGGGGTGGGGTGGGTGAGTGGGTGATTTGGTGGTGGGGTGAGTGGGTTGGTGGGTAGTGTGGTGAGTGAGTGAGTGAGTGAGTGAGTGAGTGAGTGAGTGAGTTAGTGACACTTATAAATGTGAGTGAGGTGAGCGGAGCGAGCGAGCGAGCGAGCGAGCGTCGAGCGAGGGGCGGGCGGGCGAGTGAATGATGCTTGGTTTGAGTGAGTGAGTGAGGTGAGTGAGTGAGTTAGTGAGATGAGATTAGGAGTGAGTGAGTGCTTGAGTGATTAGTAAGTGTGAGTGGAGTGATTTGTGAGAGGAGCGTGGGTGAACGTAAAGCCTGTTGTAGTGCTGATGTGCAATGATTTTTACAATCAAGTGTGATGTTTTTGATGTTAGCACCATTTATAATTTATATTTTATACATTGTAAATATATATTTTTTTTGTCTTCTCCTCTGCATAAGGACCCAATGGATTAAAGCTTTGTTATACAAAGGCTGTTTGGTTATCCTTAGTACTCAAATTTCCGGTGTTACGAGTTATTATCCATCCAAAATCCATTCTTGCAAGACAACCCAAATTCACTCTGCCGATAAAAACCCACACACAGAAATCAAACATCGATCTAATGTTTTACAATGATTTAATGTATATAAGTTTTGTTAAATTTAAAATTAAAATTAATCATAGAGTTTTTTTTTACTTTTTTTATTTTTTGAACTTTAAAATTAAGATACTGAAAAAATACTGAAATAGGATATTTTCGCCTGATACCAATCCAAATCTAGCGAGTAGTGGACGCTGTTTCGACCTCCAATGTCAAAGTTTCCTAATTATACCCTGGGTATTAATAAAAAATATTGAACTGTGCACAATTAGGTGCTCAGGCTTAAATTTTACTTTTCAAGATGGGCTAGTGACCGCCATCTTGGATTTGGGGGTAAGAATGATGTTGTAATGTCAAAGCAATGTCAGAATCGAAATCCTTGCACTCCAGTTACCCGAAAAAGTGTCTTTGTAAACGATTTTTGATGCTCTGGTCCAAAACTACTTTTTTCAAGATGGCGCCGGCGACCATCTTGGATTTTTGGTGAAAATGGACACGCAATCTAAAAATCTCAAAATAATGAGTGAGTGAGTGAGTGAGTGGTGAGTGAGTGAGTGAGTGAGTGAGTGAGTGAGTGAGTGAGTGAGTGGTGAGTGAGTGGGTGGGGTGGGGTGGGGTGGGGTGGGGTGGGGTGGGGTGGGGTGGGGTGGGGTGGGGTGGGGTGGGGTGGGGTGGGGTGGGGTGGGGTGGGGTGGGGTGGGGTGGGGTGGGGTGGGGTGGGGTGGGGTGGGGTGGGGTGGGGTGGGGTGGGGTGGGGTGGGGTGGGGTGGGGTGGGGTGGGGTGGGGTGGGGTGGGGTGGGGTGGGGTGGGGTGGGGTGGGGTGGGGTGGGGTGGGGTGGGGTGGGGTGGGGTGGGGTGGGGTGGGGTGGGGTGGGGTGGGGTGGGGTGGGGTGGGGTGGGGTGGGGTGGGGTGGGGTGGGGTGGGGTGGGGTGGGGTGGGGTGGGGTGGGGTGGGGTGGGGTGGGGTGGGGTGGGGTGGGGTGGGGTGGGGTGGGGTGGGGTGGGGTGGGGTGGGGTGGGGTGGGGTGGGGTGGGGTGGGGTGGGGTGGGGTGGGGTGGGGTGGGGTGGGGTGGGGTGGGGTGGGGTGGGGTGGGGTGGGGTGGGGTGGGGTGGGGTGGGGTGGGGTGGGGTGGGGTGGGGTGGGGTGGGGTGGGGTGGGGTGGGGTGGGGTGGGGTGGGGTGGGGTGGGGTGGGGTGGGGTGGGGTGGGGTGGGGTGGGGTGGGGTGGGGTGGGGTGGGGTGGGGTGGGGTGGGGTGGGGTGGGGTGGGGTGGGGTGGGGTGGGGTGGGGTGGGGTGGGGTGGGGTGGGGTGGGGTGGGGTGGGGTGGGGTGGGGTGGGGTGGGGTGGGGTGGGGTGGGGTGGGGTGGGGTGGGGTGGGGTGGGGTGGGGTGGGGTGGGGTGGGGTGGGGTGGGGTGGGGTGGGTGGGTGGGTGGGTATCGTCGTATCATTTCATCCCGCCCATATTTGGAAACTTGATCTATTTTATCTAGAACGGTAAAGCTTTCTGAACAAAACACATACCTGACGAGGTTCTTGGATGTAAGGATCATTTTAAGCACAGAGGCCCCCAGGCGAAATCGCCGACAAAGTGCTTTTTTCATCTGTTATGTTTACGTAATGCTGGACGAATGTCAGTCACTTCGACGGATTGCAAACTCGACCGATATCAACCTCGACTGTCATCCAACTCGACGGACAACCAAGGCGACCGTCATACCAGCTCGACCGATAACCAACTCGACCGTCAAATGCCAACTCGACCGTCGCGTGGAAGTAACAACTCGACCGATCGCGTGCCAACTCGACCGTTGTAATGTATTTAATCATGATTAAAGGCTGACTCAGAGATTTTTAATATATTATTTTTTGTGAGGTGATTAACGGAAATCACTTATCATCTAGAACTAAAGATATCACCTAAACGCTTAATTCCAAATTAGAGATGAATCGGATACCGTGTATAACAAAAATTCCATAATTCCGGTCGAGTTGGCATTAGACGGTTCGAGTTGGTTATCCGTCGAGCTGGTAATGACTAGTAAAAGAAACTTCTCCCGTGGATTAACGTTTGTTTTTGGTCGTACTCGCTCACGTGAAGCATGTCCGTATACAATAAACCTGTAGCAGTGTACATTACTAGCTCCGAGAAAAAGTTTTCGCAAATATTCGGAGCTAATAAAATTTGTTTCATATTATCAATCCTCGCTCGTAAAAAAAAAAAAAGAAAAAAATACAATATTGACTGCGCATGGTAGTGTACCTACGGGAGATGTATACAAAATTCATGATTAGTAATTCTGCGATACAAAATGCAGGGGAAATCCTTCCATATATAATTGTATAGTTCCACACAGTGACGACAGCGCGCTGCAGCGGCAATACTAGTGCCATTACTCAACATATGAAAGCACGCAAAGATAATAATAGGGTTGACCAATAGCCCTCTTTTTACTCGACCGGCCCAAATTGGCCCAATTCCAAGCGGCCCATGTGGAACATTCCACAGCAGGTCTATGGTCAGTCCCCTATGATTATCCTCGCTCGTAAAAAAAAGGCACACACTTACCTGAGAAAGTCTTTCATCATATAGATGTATAAAATTCATGATTAGTAATTCTGCGATACAAAATGCAGGGGAAATCCTTCCATGTATAATTGTATCGTTCCATAACAAGGACTACAGCGCGCTGCAGCGGCATACTAGTGCCATTACTCAACATATGAAAGCACGCAAAGATAATAAAGGGTTGACCATTAAGCCCTCTTTTGTAACTACTTTACTCGACCTCCCCAATTGGCCCAATTCCAAGCGGCCCATGTGGAACATTCCACAGCAGGTCTATGGTCAGTCCCGCCAATGATATCCTCGCTCGTAAAAAAAAGGCACACACTTACCTGAGAAGGTCTTTCATCATAATAGATGTATAAAATCATGATTAGTAATTCTGCGATACAAAATGCAGGGGAAATCCTTCCATATATAATTGTATAGTTCCACACAGTGACGACAGCGCGCTGCAGCGGCAATACTAGTGCCATTACTCAACATATGAAAGCCAATTGTATATGTATTTTTTTTTATTTCTAAGCCTTATTTGGCAAATCACTGTCGATAATTTGTATGTATAAGACATGAGCACATCTTTGGGGAGTAATTTTATCTGAGTTGTATTGTGAATTCAGTAAATCTTCTCTACAACGTTTTTAATACACTGTTCGGCAAACCTAAAATAGAGCGGTCCATAACGACCACGTCATTCCGTTAGAATGCGTCGATTTGCCTCGTAATATTTAGGGTTGCATGCGAACTAGGTACTGACGGTCGACTTGGTTGTCCGTCAGTGGACGACCGTCGAGGTTTGGTATCGGTCGATTTTGCAATCCGGTCGAAGTGACTGATCCCTGCTGGACACCGTGACAGTGTTTCTTGGCCATCACTTTTGCCACAACTAAAAAAACTCCCGCTATAGTTTATGTCCACTGGACCTCTACACATGGATCGTGGGTCAGAGTCTCGCCGATTGAATCATCAGGAAGTTGGTTTTGGCCTCTACATATGGCGGTAAACAATGCATACACCTTGATCAAACAATAGAACATATGTGTGGAATGTGTTCAGCCGCAGGTGTATGCATTGTTTCCGCATATTGTATAGGTCCAAAACCAACTTCCAGTTGTTTCACTCGGCGACCATTCAACTGTGCGGCTCCCGCTATCCATGTGTGAGGTCAGTGTTATGTCCTGCAGCTTTTTAAAAAAATCAGCCCTGTTTAAGTTTTGTGTTAGTTATGAATGACTGGTTACTTGTATATTACTTGTAATGAGCGTTTCTTTTCTTCTTGAATCAAGTTTCTTCTTGAAATAATTTACGTATTCGTTTGTATGTTTTTTTTAAAACACATCTCTGTACAAGTTTCAAGTATTATTTTGGCCTACGATTATACGTCGGGGTGGTGATGTCTTTTATCCTCATATCAATGTCCCTAATCTGTTTTGGGGTATGTTATTTTTAGTGTAAAATATATCTGTGTGCTTCCAATGGCCCAACTACATTTGAATGCAAAATTGAACATATGTCATTTTTGGTGAATGTGACAGTGCCGACTTTAATTTTGCCACTACTGCCTCGTCTTTAGTGAACATGTTTTTGTTTTTCTCTCTCTTATCTTTTAATAGCAACACCCTGCCTTGTTAATTTTTGACTAAAAAGAGCATTTTTTTTTACAGTTTTCACTTCTTTTTTTCTAGTGTACTTGACGAGTATAGAAAGGGAACGCACTGCACCAACTTTCCGTTTTTATATAATTCTGTTTTTCCCTTTTTTTGCAAAATAGTAGCTAAACGATTACAAAATAGAACTGAACGCTATTAATAAAAGACGATAGTTACTTCGATTTTTAGGTTTTTTAATTTTTTTTTGGCACTTAATATTTCATTTGCGTTGAAAATGTAACAATCTTTCGTCGCCCGCATCACATACGTGTCCGTATTGTACATTTTTAAGGCTTTTTTGCGAAATTTCGCCTAAATACTAAGTTCATCGAGTTCTTGCCATCCACAAAGTTTAAAAACAGTTATGATGCCCTAATTAATTAGTTTATAAATTACATATTTTTTATCATTTTCCTTCCCTAAAATCAATCATATCCGACTTTACATACTGTCGTATTTAAACCGCCATTCAGTTACACGTGTTTTATATAGCGTTTGTTATTTTGCCAACTCTGTCAAAATAAAAGATTTTCACATACAACCTATGTTGACGTATTGCCCTCGCTCTTTCGTAAACCAGCTTTTCACTATGATCTCTTTTAACTTACATTGAAAAACAACGGTGTAATATGCGTCGTAATTTTTGCAAATATAACGTATTATATGTGATTCCACATACAGACTTATAACTTTGTAGCCTAATTAAAGATAATATAATTGTAGTTTTTAAATTAGATTTATGGTTTATATCGACGTTAAAATGTTTTCTTCAAAACAGTACAGTCTAGATGTTTTTCTTTTATGCTCTTTTTAACGTATAGACATGAAATGTCGCGGTAAGATTTGAATGCGTTTTCTCGGAAAACTGTGTTTTTTGTAAAATAACACAGTAGTGGATTGGGCGAGACGAATTTTAATATATGTTTCTTAGAAGCTAAAACTATACAAAATAGAAACTGAACTCATAATAAAAAACTGATTTTTTTAAAATTCTAGTTTTAAGAGGCTTTTTTTTTATTCATCTTAAAAAAATGGTACTACCTATTAATTTGCAAATGTAAAATATCTGTTTATATGGCCTGCCATTTTTCTGATTAAAATATTATTTTCTCATTTTATTGAGAAAAATTTCTCACGGGAAAATGCACTTTGTTTACTATCAAGAGAGAAAAGGGATTCCCTAGATTGTTTTATCAACAATACACCTGTAGATAGATTGCACTATAGGGGAAATGGGGAATTCCACCAGATGTAAACCTTAAGAAACTGATTCAACGTGTTTTATGTTTTGAGAGTCAAAAATTTGTAAGATCGGGAATTTCCCCACCAAGTTATATATGGGAAAGTGATGTATTCGTTATTTTATGCATTGATGATGATGTAATGATTATTGTTGAAAGGGAAATCTAGGTTTGAGAAGTTAAATAGTACTTGTGACTGAAGACTGGGCCAGCAGTTGAAATCCAGGAGCTAAACTAGAGCTCTGGAGCTATACAGTATGATTATAGCTATGTTTACTCTACAATAAATGGTAGATATTTGCGTTCTACATCTAGTTGCCCGGATTTATATTTTGTATGCCGCGGAGCGTTGATAGCTAAATTGTCCTTCTGTCTGCTTTTTTAAAGCAAAGAGCTTCAGTTTTTGCGGAATCAAAAGGGATTCCCATTGGGCCTATTGAGGACATAGCGACAGACTGATGGTGGTATTTACCTGATTTTATTATTGTGGAACATTGCTGTCGTCGAGGAAGCCCCGTCTGTCTTAACTGCTGACAGATTACCTTCATGACTAGAAGATTCCCTTTGTGAAATATTCCTGAGGATTTTATATGTGTGACGTTTGCATGCTGTCCCCTTGTTGGACAGCTGTCCGCGTGAGGACATATCGTTGAACTCAAACTACATGTGGACATCGAGTGACATCTTTGTTTACAAATTAAGTATTAACTAATTGTGTGTAATTGTGTAATTTTGATCTATGTAAGTTGTTTTTGGACATACCAAATCTTGAACCAATTACACATCATTAAAATCTGTTGTATTATATAAAATTCAGATCCTTTGTGCCCAAGGCTCATTTATTTGTGTTTTGAAAAAGTATTTTCTCGACCTTGACGTCTACGAGACCATCATAAACAATATAGCCTAATCATATATATGTATGATGTATTTTATTGTGTTGTCGCATTCTGCCATATCTTCCTTTCATTTCCCAACATGTCTGCTTTTTTGTGAGGTTGGGTGTTTTAGGGTTATTAATGTCGTTATGGTGGTTGGTGGTGTCATGTGGTAGGTTTTTTTTGGTGTTTGTGGTTAATGGGTATTGGCCCTGTTGGGTTTTCTTTTTCAATGAAATAATAAATCCACATTTGCATGATAGGGTTAAAAAAAAGAAAAAAATGCAAAGATTTCATAATAGTGTATTTTTCATCAATTGTTGTTTTGCTTTGGCCTCAGTGAGTCGAGGATCACATCAATTGGAGACAGCGGTTGTTCTGTCTTTGCTCGGATTTCCTTTCCTCTGGCTATCATCTCCTGAGGCAATTTTATAATTTTATTTTTATATTTCTTTTCTTGATATGTCTGTATATTGTTTTCAATTTTGATGTTCTTGGCCGAATATGTAAATAAATAAATAAATTTAATCATTAACCTAATAAGAAAAACCACACGACAAACAGAAAAATTGAACTATGAAGAATAGTAAAGAAAGAAAGAAAAGTTTCATTATTGGGTTTTGAACAAATTGGGACGTGTACTCTTATCAGTGGGAGGGGACTGGGAAGTGATTCTTTTTCTTGCTTTTTTATGACACCTTCTCTCTCTCTTAGAAAGAATGGGTAGCTGAACGAATGCAGCACAATTTGTTGGCTAAAATTATGGACGACAAACGCCTGTCCTGTTAATTTAGATGTCGGACTGCTGAAACCCAAGAGCTCACGTTTTTTTTCCATCCCCAAGTTTCGGTACCCGTACCTCAACGCTGCAATGTGGGCTTTTTTTGCAGTAGGACAGATGACCCAATCGTGCGGCAAATTCTTGAACCGGCTGCTTTCAATACGTCTTGATGAGGCAGAATTTAGAATAATTAATAAAACGGACTACAAAGTACAAAAGAGATGTCCTGGTTGCTTATTGGGTTTTAAAAGGAGTATAAGATATAGATTTGCGAAAGTACGAAAGTAAACTTAGATAATTGGATGCTGACAAATGGGGGAGTGTCGGTGTGGGTTACCTATCCCGGATGTAGTCCCTTGTAAATCTTAGGTCCAAGATTTTGGTTTGGATGTTATGAGCGCAAATGTGCCCCATTTTGGTCGACCAATCTTAATTTTACACCGTCCCTCTATGGCTTCCAAAATCACGTTTGTAGCCTGAGGTTTTGGGGTGGAGGTCATTCTATAGTTGAAAGATTATTAACTTAAATCGGGTCCTCCCCTTTTAGGTATATCCGCTTGTTTGAATATGTGGCATATCGTAGCCTTACATTTAGTTAATAGATTGAGTCGGAATTGCCCCTCTGAATGGATTTACCAATGACCATCATGTGCCGAGTGACGCCGTTCGGACGGTATTTCTGATTAATGCCACTAGTACATTACCGTGAACAGACCAAAACACTCTACAGATCTAAGATCTTCTTTATCAACACGTACATATGAGCAAATCTAAAACGTCTCATTCATTACAAAAACAATACGCTTGTTGTTCCATCACAGTTGTAGCGCATCATGACCTGAGCCTCAACTCTGCGCACTGGACTTGACTCGACTTAAAACTATAATCCTCGTACTTTCGGTTTTAAAACGGGGAGCAGAAAATAATCTTCTCCGGGAGGTATCCCTATGGTAAGGCCGTTTTGAAGCCTTGAACGTCACAATCAAATTAATACCAGCTCAGAGCAGACTAAAGTCGTGACGTTCAGCGATACACACCCAATGACCGCATTGTCTAATCAAAATGATAGACAAGAAAGCGAGACAATACGAGGCTAATGTATAGAGAGAACATAAGACATTTATTAAATGTTCCCGTTCTTGTCGGGAGGCGTCCTTTCAATATCTACCTCTTTCCGAGGGAATTTCCCACTCCTTTGCCCTATAAAGTTTTTGGATAGATGCTAATTTGGCAAATCTTTCAGAGTTTTTCCTTGGTCTTTCCACACTATTCCGTCGATGCCACGTTGTGGTTTCTGTCTGTGTCGCTTTTTGTGGTGATCGTCGGTTCTACTCTTTTAATGATCTTCTGCAGGTTCACCATGGCTTCCATGTTCTTGATCACATGATCCCAAGGAAGGGAGTATTGACTTCATCAAGGTTGGAGTTTCGTTGTAAAGTATCTTGAAGTACACTTGCAGATGCTTCTTCTGAGACTAAACTGAGACCCCGGAAATGAAGTGTCCCTGGGTAAGTGCCTAAAGTTGGTGGATTGTGAGCCATTTCACGTTCTTATCCACAGTGTTCGGTAGAACATTGTCAGCTCTTTCAAACAGCGATAAAACCACCTAAGTTTTGAACTTTTTGATGGGAATATAGTCAAAATAGGTTATGTTATTATCGGTCCTATCCAGTCATAAGGATCTTACTCCAACACCAACCCATCTAAGTTGCTATTCACATAGAGTTGATTGAACAGTTACATTATATTTCGGTCAAGAGGACGTAGAATAAATGTTTATACAACATAGGAAATAAATTCATGAAAATCAGCTTACATTACATTGCCAAAATCTGAAACGAGATATTCTTTCAATTTGACAAAATTGTTACTTTTAAAACCCTGATTACTTGATAAATAATCAAAACATTTTGCTCATTATCGCATTTCGTAATAAAATGGAATTAGTGGTTATTATCTGTATGTGACTGCTGTAAATGTGATGTGAATAGAACATCGGAGAACAAACGAACAAACTATCTTTGGACTTAAGGAGTGCTCAATCCCATTACATGAGAGTCGTAATGAAAAATGTCCAAGTATAGTCTCTGTCAGGCAACCGTTACACCTGAGTTCCAACCACGGCATACCCTCATTTACGATCAACGGATCAAAAGGTCAACTGTTAAAAAATGATCCAATCAAGGTTGAAATGTAATTCATATATTGTCCTCTCGTATATGATTCTAAATGTAATAGTTTTGTACCACCTACTACTATTGGTTTTGGAGTTTATAAACGAAAATTACTAAAAATGGTAAAAACGTTCCATCCTCAATTTGCAAGTTTCAACTTTAAAAGTTTAATCGGATGATATTTTAAATACTTCCAATTTATTGCCTAATGAGCTATGAAGCTTACTGTAGGATGCCTAGTGCCTTATCCATCAGCCCCCCTCATATTACTCCAATACCAAATACCATACATCCATGCCCTCAATTCCCTATTCATAATACCCCATGTTTTTCCAGATCGCTCTTTTATAAATTCCTGGACCAAATTATGGGGTCTGTGACAATATATCAGATTGTAAAAAAATCTATACATGTCGCTACTTCTCTCCGGGATTTGCTCTATTGTAAAATCCCAATACCCTAAAGTGTCATTTTTAATTCCATTCGTCATCCAATTTTAATAAATGACGTTCATTTCAGGAGAAGGTTTAACTTTTGTGTGATTTTTTTTTGCCATTAAATGTATAAACATTCGTGTACATGTTTCATTTTTGTACCAGGTTAAGAAAACTGTACCTTTGTCAGGGGGGACTTTTTATTTTGACCTGTAATATGTGTTTTTTAGAATCAACTCAAATCTATACTTACGTAGCTGAATATGAATGATTTTGTTGGGACTGCCTTGGTTTTTTGTGTAATGTGAATGTGTGCAGTGTTTTCTAAATCAAAATGTATGGGTGTCTTTTTTAAAAGTGTTTTTGGATTTATTCTAGAGGCACGGTTTATACTCGGGGTCAAAATAAAAACGGGGCAAAATGTGTTTTAAAGTATATCATCATGTTCCTTACTTCAGGATACAAATGTAAGTTTGCCCTAATATGAGGTTATAGTACAAGAGTTACAAGCAACAACTATTCAAGGTCCACTGGGGGGTAAAAAACTTCAGATTCACAGTTTGTTTTAAAAATGGTGCCAAATGGTTTGTGCCTTACTGTACAGAAGCTGAACATATACAGGTCCATTTTCAATGACATTTTGATGATAGCTAAAGGTGCACGAGAGATTTTGGGCATCCAGATATGTGTCATAAAGTATGTAAGATTTCATATAGATAGACCCCTAATATGTTTCTTACCTTGTATTTGGCTTAACAGAACTGCATTGAGTGAAAACAAAAGTTAATTTTGAGTTGCTTAAGTTCAATATAAATATAGGCTGAATTTTAGTTTTGCGCCTTTAGTAATTAGAAATTTCGCAATTTTTGTATCAAGAAATGGATTCTCAGCTTAATCATTTCACATGGGGAGGCCTTTGTGTGTTTGATAGAAACTTTAACAGTAAAGTCCACAATCAGAATTCACATTTTTATGGACTAATGTTATGGTGACATCTCTTGTTGCACCTTTACGTAGGGCAATATGGCCGCCAAACCCCTGCTGGTCCACGAGGGTCATGGTCGATCATTAGTCATATCTGTTAAAGTCCTCACTTTAAAAGGTTAAACAAACAGAATCTATATACCCTTCTTTTCTTATTTCGTATGCCCCCAATGAACGATTTAACCTACTTCAACATTCTATAAATAATGACCTTGAACTCTCCTGAGCCTATTTCCTAAAAAATAGTTCGTAAATATTGCAAACTATACCTTTTTTATAAACCATTTGAGCAACCGAACAGATGGTATTATTTTCACAAACAATTTCATTCAACCCTTTTATAAAACACCCAAGAACACAGTTTAAAAAATGAACACCCATGATTTTCCCGATCCCTTGAAATTCTAACTGGAAAAACATTGGTGTTTTTGCTTTTTAATCGGCCCAAAATGCACACTAAAAAACCCAATCACCTATGCACCGACTAAAAAATGGGGTCAAAATTATGCCCACAACAGGGTCCTTTTCACACTTTTTTGAAAGAAAGTGGTCAATATTTTTAACCCCATTTTTAGTCCCTGTGCATTGTTGGCTCAAACGGGTCAAAAATGCCCGTTGTTGAAAATAGGTTTTAAGGGTTTGGCAATTCCAAACACCTGCAAATTATATTTGACGTCACAGCATCGTCAAACAAAAATATTGGATTTGGGATCACTTACAATTTTTCAATGAACTTTTTCATGGGGGAGGGGACTGGGAAGTGAGTCTTGCTTTTTTATGACACATTCATACTCTCTCTTTAGAAAGAATGGTAGTCCTGAAACGAAATGCAGCAAAATTGTTGGCTAAAATTATGGACGACAAACGCCTGTCTGTTAATTTAGATGTCGGACTGCTCCTGAAACCCAAGAGCCCCACGTTTTTCCATTCCCCAAGTTTCGGTACCGTACAGCTCAACGCTGCAATATGGGTTTTTTGCAGTAGGACAGATGACCCAATCGTGCGGCAAATTCTTGAAACCGGCTGCTTCAAATATCGTCTTGATTGAGGCAGAAATTTAGAATCATTAATAAAACAGTCCTTTTAAGGACTACAAATGTACAAAAGAGATGTCTGTGTGTGCTTATTGGGTTTTAAAAGAGTATAAGAATATAGATTTGCGAAATTAGCGAAAGTAAACTTAGATATGATGATGCTGATAATGGTATTGTCGGCGTGGGCTCCCGTATCCATGATGTAGTCCCTTCGGGACGTGTTACGGTAATAAAAAAATACCAGTGAATTCTATTCTACCAAAGGGATACAGACTTATTGCTTGTGATGTTCCTCTTTCCTTGTGTACAATTTATAGTGTATTGTAGTAATTTTACGAAAGGGATTTTAATCATTTACCCTATTAAATCTTAGGGCTAAATGATGTTTTGCTTGGATGTTATGAGCAAAATCTGCGAAAATGTGCCCCATTTTGGTCGACCAATATTAATTTTGAACTCCCACAACCTCACATGCTATTGGTTCATTCGCAGCTTGCGAGACATTCTCGGTCTTGTTTAATAGGACATAAAAGCCAAAGCAATCACCAAATCTTACTAGCCAGAGAGTGGCCACGGAATTGAAGTTTTGGATCTAACTATACTGATCGAAAAATTATTATGCCGAGATACTTTTTGTGCCAACTGTATTATTGTGCGTTCACGTCGAAGCTTCTGAAAATTAGAAAAATGCGGATGTACAATCGTTGGCTTTCCGCCATAATATTTACATACCACCCATATTTTCTCAACCAAACAGAGCTCATATGGTCTTAACCCTCGTCTACCCGAGGGGGTGGGGGTGGTTACCACCCCCTCTGTGATTTTCGTTACTGAACACCCGATTCCTGTAAATTTGGAACCAAAGGATAGCTTAGAGTTTCTTCTTCCATTGGTACCAAAATAAGTACCAACATCCCCATTATGACGTCACCATGACGTCATATGTTGAGGAAAGTACGAACAATTACTGAATACTAGGATAGGGTGGTGGAAATTGATATTCGCCATATAGCGACTCAAAACACCGTATTATTATAGATCAAAATGCGTTCATTATAAAAAAACTACTCTCTAAATGCAAATGCACAGCGTCAAAGAATACTTGTTGGCTCAAATGTACTCTGGATAATTTAAAAAATATAACCATGAATCCTTTTGTCCATATCAAGATAAAATTTGACCCAAAAAGTATACTTATAAAGGTATGAATTCACTCTTTTTGGAGTGGGCCCTTGTAGTCACTCCAAAAGAGTGAAATTCACTCTTCTGCATTTAGGAGGTAGTTTCATTTCCCATCAAGTAGAGTCAAAAACCGCATGAAAATCTGATTTTCCTAACCTTTTGGCGAAAAATTGAATTTTTCACTGTGTGCGTCTATGGAAATTGGCAGTTTTGCTGACAAGCGAACTTTATGACGTCATTGTGCGTAATGCAGGAATGTTGGGACATCTTTTGGTATCAATGGAAAAGAGGAGGACACATAGCTATATATTGGTATACAAAATCAAATGTCTGTGATGCTCCTGTGCCTTGTGTTAGGCATGTTGGTACTTCGTCTACAGAAGGGGTGGGCTGGTTGCACCCCCTATCCATCACTTTGGAACACCCTGTATCTTAACCTATACCCGGTGGATTGTTGGTTTGTTTTTGGATGACAAGAAGCGCGAGAAAGGGAAACTGTCAATTGACAATTACATTAAATAATTTGGCACCAAAAGGGGGGTTTTAGCAAGCCGGGGAAAAAACCTGAGGGTGTACCCCCCCCGGTAGAGAGGTTAAATAAAACTACGTAGCTCAAAAACAACCCAAAAGCATCAAATCAATTCAAAGCTCTTTACAAAATACACTAGATCGGATCTCTGATTGTTAACTAGCCATATCAATAATTGCCACAAAAAAGGATAATTGCGATATTTTCTAATTCCATATCCATCAAATGGGCTTTGATCAAATAATTATATTTTGCTTAAGATTAAGATCGCGTAATACTCGTATCTTCGAATGTACTCGGAAGTAGGGCAAAGCCCCCATTGGAAGAGAAAAACCGGAGGATTGAACTAGTTGATTTTTCCTGAAAACGGTTATGCAAGGATTTACAAATATAATGTCTATGAAATATCTGATTCCATTTATCTAATGATCACACATTAATAAATTGATTGTTGCGTAAAAGTGCTGATAAAAATGCACACTTTGTCACTGAGCCGTCGTGGTCTATCCGGCTCCTGAGAGCATACTCACGTCTTCACATGCCTCGATCTTGTCGAACATATCACCTTTAATTAAGACATGTAAAAACAGAAAAACTATTGATTCCAAACAAAACATTAGGCTTTACACAAGACCATTAATTTATGCTCATTTGAGTACGAACATGAAAGAAAAAAGTTACACCATGGGGAAAACATTATGCTATCAATTCAACTGCAGGTCAAAGATTGTTTGAGCCGAGTTTTGATAATGGCAACATATTTTTGGTTTACTTTTCAAGAAAAAAAAAAAACGTTTGTCGTGACGAAAAGTTGTAATTTGTTTATCTATACGGAAGGTTTACCCACCCTCCCCAAAAAAAAGGGACATTATTTAATTATGCATGTAACGATTAATCGTGTCTTCTCAAACTAGAATTGGGTAATCCATTCTAAGTTGTTTTAAACCCAAACCAGGGTGTTTACCCATTTATGGGCATTTGGAATGTTGCATAACATTTAGGGTTATTCTCAAAAACTTAATACAAAAACCAAATAATTTTATTTTACTGATTGTAGTGTTGAAAATGACCATGACTGTTTATAAATACAAGTAATTAAAGGGTCATGGTCTGTCGCTATTAGCCTCATCCCCACAGACCCCCAGATTTACCTGGAAGTGGTCAACATTTTGGTATCCGAGGACAGCTATTATTTTTCTCAGTTACCCTGTCAATCTTAGGTCAAGGATGCTTGGTTGGAATGTTATGAGAGAAAAATGGTGCCCCATTTTGGGTTCCCAATATTAATTTACACAGTATACTCTATGGCTTACAAAATCAAGTTTTAGCTCTTCTTAGGTTTTGGTGGTGGAGGTCATTCTATCAAGATGAAAGATGTATAGACTTAAATCGGGCATCCCCTTTAATATGGTATACGCTTGTTGATATGTGGTATATCGTAAGCCTCTAATTGTAGTTATAGAGTGAGCGGAATGCCCCGTCTAAATGGATTTTACCAATGGACCATATGTGCCTAGTGACGCGTGCGGAAGTATTCTGATTAATGCCACTATAAAGTCGGTTGAAACAACCAAAAACTCTACAATCTATTAGATCTTCTTTATCAACACGTACAGTATGAATGCCAAATCAAAAAAGGTCTCATTCATTACAAAAAACCAATCCGCTTGTATGTTCCATCACAGTTGTAGCGCATCATGACCTGAGCCTCAATTCTTCGAACTGACGTGGGGACTCGATTAAAACTATATATCGGTACGTCCTAGGTTAGTAAACGTGAGCAGAAAATAATCTTCTCCGGGGAGGTATCCGTATGGGAAGGCCGTTTTGAAGCCTGAACTTTCGACAACAAAGGATACATCGTTCAGAGCAGATAAACAGTCGTGACGTTCATCATACCACCCAAGAACCGGCAGTTGTCTAATACAAAAGGATAGACAAGAAAAGCGAGAACAAAGAGAGAGAAACAATAAGACATTTATTAAGGTTTCCCGTCATTGGTTCGGGAGGCCGTCCTTTCTTTTAATAATCTACCTCTTTCATGAGGATTCCACTCCTTGTCACTATAGAAGTTTTTGGAATAGATCTGATGGGCAAATTCTTTCTGAGGTTTGTCCTTGTCTTGTCCACCTTGCCTCGTTCGATGGCCAACGTTGTGTGTTCACTGTCTGTGTACGCTTGAGTGTGGTGATCGTCGGTTTACTCTTACTGATCTTCGCAGCTTTCAACAAGGGCTTCCAATGTATACTGTCACATTGATCCACAAGAAGGAGTTAGTAAGTGACTCAAGTGTTGGAGTCGTTTTAAAAGTATCTTGGAAGAGTAAACTTGAAGAGCTTCTTCTGAAGGAACCTAAACTGAGACCGGGAATGAGAGTGCCCATGGGAGAGTGGAGAGGAGAGTGTCACTAAAGTGGGTGGATGTGAGCCCTTCACGTTCGGTATCCACAGTGTTCGGTAGGTTAAGAATAGAAATTGTCAGCTCTTCAAAAAGGCGATAAAACCACCTAAGTTTTGAATTTTGAGGGGCATAGTCAAATAGGTTTAATGTATGATCGGTTTACTATCAGTCATAAGGAAATCTTACTCCATCAACCCATCTAATTGCTTATGCACATTAGGTGATTGAACAAGTTACATTATATTTCGGTCAAGAGGACGTAGAATAAATGTTTATAAAAACATAGAAAAAATAAAGGCATGGAATCAGCTTACATTAGATGCCAAAATCATGAAACTATATTCTTCAATTTGCCCAAAATTGTTACTTTTATAACCCTGATTAAATTGAATAAAAGACCTAAAAACATTTGACATTATAAATTTCGTAATTAAAAAAAAATTGGAATTATTGTTATATCTGGATGTGGCTGGCTTTAAAGTTGATGTGAATATGAACACGGAGAACAACAGAAGATATATATATATATTAAATCACATTAAACATAATTTTACAGTGACATCTTTGGAATTAAGAGTGCTCAATCCCATTAAGGAAGCGTAATGAAAAATGTCAAAGTTATAGATCTTGGAAAGGCAACCGTTACACTGAGTTTCATGGCATACCCTCATTGTACGATTCAAAACGGATCAACGTGTCAAACTTTTAAATGCCCAATCAGGTGGAAATGTATGTCATATTGTCCATCTTATCATAAGGATTCTGGAATAGGGATAGTTTGTACCGCCTACGACTATTGTTTTGGAGTTATACCGTAAAAATACTAAATGTTAAAAACGGTCCCAATCTCATTTGTACAAGGTTCAACTTTAAAAGTTATCTGATTAGCTTTTAAATACTTGCCAATTATTGCCTGAGGAAAAGAGGACCCCCCAAATAGGACTCCGTGGTCGTGATAGTTTATCTGCCTTATACAGGTCTGTCTTAAGTCACATCTTTTTCTTAGACTCTTAGTATTTTTGCCTTTTTTCCCCTGTCAGCGCTTTGCCTACTTTGTATAAAAAGGCATCCATATATTGTGTCATCAATTATGTAAAGTTTCATATAGCTAAGACCCCTATATTTGCTACCTGGTATTTGGCTACCAGAAAATGCATTGAAAGTGAAAACAAAGTTAATTTTGATTTTGCTTATTCAATATAAAGCATAGGCTCTTGAATTTGTTATTTGCTCCTTGTAAATTAGATTCGACAATTTTTGTATACAAGAAATGATTCTCAGGCTTACTCATTTCACATGGGGATGCCTTTGATTAGAGAAAGTTACATTAGTACCAACAAATCAGACTTTTCACCATTTAGGGACTTAATGTTATGTGAATCTCTTGTTTACCTTTAAGAGGGCAAAATATGGCAATGGTCCACAGGGTCTATGGCGATCATTAGTCAATCTGGAAAAGTCGTCGCTCTTTAAAAGTTGAAATGTGATGAAACACAGAAGAATCTATATTACATTTTCTTAACGATTTAACCTACTTTCACCATTCTATTTAATATGACCTTGAACTGTCTTGAGCCTTATGGTACTAAAACAATAGGTCGTAAATATGGCAAAACTATACCTTTTTTAGAAAAACCTTATGAGCAACCGAACAGATTGGTATATATTTTCAAACCAATTTCAACACTTTTATAAAAAACCCAAGAAACAATTTAAAAAATGGACCCCTGATTTTCCGATTTCTCCATGAAATTCTATACTGGAAAAAAACATGGTGTTTTTGCTTTTCAAATCGGCAATTGCACACTAAAAACACCAAGTCAAATATATGCACCGACTAAAAAAGGGGGTTCAAAATTATGACACCAAAAAGGGGTCATTTCACACGGTTTTGACAACAAAGAAAAGCGGTCAACATTTTAACCCCATTTTTAGTCGGTGCATTGGTTGCTTCAAAACGGGGTCAAAAAATGAGCCCGTTGTTATTGAAAATAGTTTAAGGTGTGGCAAGTCAAAAACACTTGCAAATTAATTTGACGGTCAAATTCATAGTCAAAACAAAAATATTGATTGGGATCACTTACAGTACTTTTCAAGGAACTTTTTATCTCTGAGGCTTTTTTTCTCAATAATCCAATTAAAAAACGAAAATGTTAAAAAGGACTTGACATCAAAATGCGCGGGGCTACTGAAGAAGAAAAACACTAATTCGTATTCAATACATACACTAAGGCTTATTTTGCGGACTGCGGTATGCTTATCATGTTAACTAATGTTTACAAAAGTAATATGTTGATATTAACATTTATCTAGTTCCAAGCAATGTTGTTCAACACATTACAAATAAGAAGCTATCGAACAAACTTTTTTGAGTTTCCCAAATTGAGATCATGGCACAAATAGCCATCATAAAGAAAGACATTGAGACAATGTGTGATAATTCTGATAATAACTGTCAAATTTCACTGGGGAAATTAAAGTAGGGTATGAAGTGTAAAAGCTATTAGTATGGTGGTCTTATCCCAAACTGTTTAAAAATGGCGACGTGTTTGCAAAAGCAAGGTCATGTGTACCCCCTAATCAATATTGTCGTCCGATGCGTAATAACTTATAGCGCATTTCTACAGTTTTCCGTATGTGGTAATCTTGCCCGTATAAGCTTATTGCATATTGATTTTGCCGTCTCTGCGCACCCGTAGTCTTCTGTAGTAACACTTTTCCATTAGTGTAAGTTATGTTTATCATATATGTTTCTACTCGATTGAAATCTGCTGAGGTTTATAAATGGAAAACTGTTTTTTTTAATTTTTCTTTTTTGGTTTTTTTAATTTGTCTTTACTTAAGGCCTGGAGTTTTCTTCTTCATTGGCTTACTTAGAGAGATTTCCCGATGCTAACTCTGGTGATAAATGCTTGGCAACTCAGGTCATGAGCGAGCGTCCCGCTCTAACAAATGATGTTATGCTTACATCAGAGCATAAAACTTTCATGTCATACCCAAGTTTAAGAGGTTTTCCTCTTATCAAAACAACCTTGTCTTCCTAGGTTTGGTAGCTTTTTGTTTTCCTTTTTAACATGGTCCAAAGTAGTCTTTTATCTCATTTATCACGTAGTCATTTATTAAGAGTGTATCCTTTTGATTTTTGTTTTCTGGTCCTTTTTTTTGTTGTTTGTTTGTGATTACTTGTAGCGCCACTAGAACTAATCTTTTTTGGGGGGTGGGAATGGGGAATCGACTTTGGAGAGAAGTATCTTGAAATTCGTGCCTTTGTTTCCCAAGAGTGTTAATTTTGGAATGTTTTGGGATAACAAATGTTGTAAATTTGATCCAACCAACCCTCTGTAGTGCCAACTAATAAGTGTCTCTAATGTTATTATGTATTTTGTTTGGTGTGCTTTCTTGTAATGCTGTAAATAGGTGCAATACTTTGTCCCTGGGATACATTACAAATTTCGCGTCGGTTATAATTCGCTGAACTAACGTTAAATAAAATTGAAGTGGCAGATATTTTGATGTCGGCTATAAACTACGTTAGAGTTTTGCTTCTTCTTCTTGCGTTTGAGGCAGCAGCTAATGTGTTGAATTTGGTGGAGCCAAATCACTGTTAATTGGTTGGGTTTTTTGAGAAGTTCTGCATCCACCGGTGGACGAAAGGTAGGGCACTCATATAGAATGTGATCCGCAAGTCTGTGATGGAGAGCCACTGACATGCGGGGAGATCAACCTAACCCTGTCAATCCTGTTCAGGTACCCCATTCCTTACGTGAAAAATTGCTACAGGTGGTAGTTCGTCATAGGTGTGAATAGTGAATTGTCTGGTCTTGGGTATCTAACCAGGCAGTAGGTGTTCCATGTCTGTAAGATTTTGAATTTGGAGCTGGAGAGTTTAGCAGCGTGTCACAGAAAGGTCGGCGAGAGCACAGTCTCTTTCTGCCGAGCTGGTGTGATTCTTTGACAGTATTATGCAACAGGTTCTTGTTGTCCAAAAGAGGCCTTATTCTCTAGTTTACGTGTGTTATGTTCTCATCCGAACACTGAAGGTGCAATGCCTGAAAGCACTGGTAGAAACTCAGACGGAGTGGGAGATAAGGCAGCCAGTAATGGTTCTCAATGTCTCGTTGAGTACCGTGTCCATTTTTAAAGAGGTTTTGTTGATGTGAGAGGGAGCCCCATCATTCTGGTTACTTACTGTCGACTTGTTGCCAATTTGTTTTGAAAATCTCTTTCCTCCGTTCGCAACTGACGACATATCACAAACCAATCTCAAGACTGTTTTGTCCCTGTACCGTGATACCCGTCCTTTATAAGGAATTGAAGCGATATTATAAAGCCTTGGTTAACGCTCCATTTGGAGTGGTGTGAACGCGTTTATTTTATCACTTCTCTTGCACTTTTCGTGCGTTTTATTCACAGTCCCCCTTCACATCCTGGCTACCTCTGCTGAACGATTTTTCATTCACTCTCATTTTTCAGATGCTTACCTCTGGGTGAAAAAAGTTGTGATCGCTACCTAGAATTATTGTAATTCTACCTACAAGGAAAGACCTTGAATTCAGAGAAAGATGCATTGTTAAATAATGCTGGAACATTGTGGTGTGGATAAGTACTTACGAGTAGGTGGGAACAAGGTCAAGCCATATTGAATGCAATGGATGTTGACGTTTGGTGCCCCCTACATTGAGAACTAAGGCATTGTAAGAGTACAAAACTAGCATTATTTATAATCTCTATGAGCTCGATCAATAATTTGCACCAGTTTTCGTCCAAATCGGAGTAATTTTAAAATTGAACCCAGGTACAACTGAAAATTACCCGTCATTTGTATTGTTGTTAGCTTGTTTTTCGCCTAGAACTCCAAAAATTTCGGCGTGCAGATAGTACAACTATACATTATTGGAATCCTTAGAGTTAAACTATAACGTGGTTTGACTGTTGAACATGATTGGATCAATTTCAAAATTGGCTCCTGGTTATGAGCTTTGACTCCCGAACCCCCCCCCCCCCCCCCCCCCCCCACACGATTAACTCACTTTTGGGTGGTACATGTTGACAACCTTTACCTACCAAACTCATTTGAAATTCAGCTTCTTTTAAAAAAACAATTCACTAATTGACGTAAAATATGTTTAATTTTGAGTTAAGAAGGGGATGATTTTCTTTCTTCACTGAGCTGACTGTCAATTAGAATGCGTGTGACCAAGTCTAAATACCCCACATGTTAGGAATAATATTGTTCTTTTGGATATAAGTCATGAGGATAAAATCTTGTTGTGTTTATCTTGAATCACTTTTTTAGTTTTATAACATTCGGCCGGTAGCCAGGCGAAGCCCCAATAGTGCACACAACTCTAAGATGAAGGGGTGCCCAAAATACCTAAATGCGAACTAAAAATGTATAACACAAAACAGATGGACCATAATGAAAAACTCAGGGAGGACGAGACGAAAGAAAGGAGCTTTCTTTAAAAAGCACGAAAGAGGCTAAATGACATTTAAGTTGGAATGAAGTGTATATGAACTGTCAGACGCTCCTGCAGAATATGGTTGATGTTATTTGCCAGCATCGAGATGTTGTGTTCAGTAAGAATTAACAGCGGACTGTTAAAAAACCATTGTAAGTAAACCTCAAAGTTACTTTCTACACACTATAATATGAATGGTTATAAGCGTCAACTTCTAAAGCGACCTGTTTATCGCTAGCCTACACAAGTGTTTACAAGAATTGTATATGAGTTGCATATACACTTGCCTATTTGAAAAATGTTTATATATTCTGTATATTTTTTAACCTCAAGCATTTCAAATCATCTGTAATTTTTATAGTGATTGCCGGTGGTTAGGAGGGAAGTCCATATGAGCTGAGCTACTTGCAGAGATACGTTGGCGTTGGACCATACAAAATACAGACTCTGTACTATAAACTACTAGGATACTTGTTCCAGCTAATAATTGCTAGAGTGGTGATATTTCCCATTCTTCTCTCATAGGGAGTCTCTTTATCTTCTTACCATATATCCCGGTATTCACATGATAGTTCTGTAGGGTTACAGTGATGTGAAGTGCATTGTCCAATAGACAACAACCACTGGCTCCGACGGAGATTGACAACCGGCCATTATCTGGTCCTATCTCAGTGAAACCGGATATCAAACCGAGGCTCTTCTTCTGGAGGTCGCCATGGCCAGCAGGAGTGAACTCCATCGTCTCAAAATGGAGCCCCCCATTGATCTGTTTTGGCCCTCTGTTTTCAATGTTTACATCTACGGCCTCCCTGAGATTTCCAGTAAAAGTGCGGTTATGCCTGAAGCGTGGCTCCAGCTCAAGCTCAGCGTAGGAAAACGTATCTGCAGCTGTTTTCATCTACATAATAGGTGCGAAACAAAAACGAGAGCTGAACGTCAATCAACAGCAACTCTCACGATCCAACCAACCCAACGACCTCGGAGTGAAGATGACTATCTTTAACCTTGTCCACAAGGTACAGCTCGAGGGTCACTCATCCTCCGCTTCACTGGCACTTGGCTGGGATCTACCATCCTGCGCACTGCAACTCTGGCTTTGGTTTTCATCCCCTTCGCCTCTTTCATCGTACTTGCACTGCCATAGAGGCAGGAATGCCCATACCCAACCTGTGTGTCTTAAACGTTACCCTTCAAAACAATTGAAACATGCATACTAAATGCATAACTGAATTTACATTGTTGCACGCCTTATTATATTGAAGGCCCGTGTCTTGAAGGTTGTAAGATATCCCCGGAAGATATCTAAATAAAGACCTTTCCGCGAAAAACCACCTTCTACATGCTTTGTATCTTAAAGCTTGGCGTTGGTTTTGGTTGTTAAAATACATCCTATCACTTGCTAAGAAAAACATCTCGTGGTTTTGTTAGTTTAAGAAAGCTGTATTTGTCGCCAATTCAGTGTGTTGTGCTCTGGTACAGGACTTGGGCATCTTATGGGATACAGAGGCATGTTATCAGAGATACCCGAGATCCATGGTTATTTTGAAGATCACTGGGGCTATTTTTCTCGCTAGTAGGTTCTATACAAAGTATCACGCCCGTGAATTGATAATCAATGTGCGTACTCTGAAGGTTAATATCTCTTCTTCTTTCGTGTCTACAAGTCATTCGTAATGGCTTGTAGTGGTGTCACAGATTTTATGTCAACTGTGTAAGCTGAATCCGGGGCCGCGTGTAATCATGATACGGACGCTCCATGGCCCGCGTTTTTGAGACTGGGGACGGATTTGGAACAGTCAGTGGTTTACACCCTACTCTTATAATTATTCGACACTGACTGCGATTTACATGTACAGTTGTGGCTCCTCTGTACCGGACCGACGGCTTAACGTCCCCTCCGAAGGACGGGATGCTTTCATTTCATGATTCATTTGCCCAATTCCAAGTCGAACCATGGAGGAGAGCGGTATTTTCTGTATTTTAATCAATAGCTCGTTTAAAGATTAAATCCAGAACTGACCACCGCGTAAATCCCAGCAAGTGTCCCCAGTGGGATTCGAACCCGGATTTTTGTTTTAGTAATTTGCGCCACAAGGCAAGGCCCCCCAGACCACAGACCACAGCTCTTCCTCCCACACTATGACTAGGGTAATGACCGTGCGATCAAGCTGCAAATAAACACCCAAGGTTAATCGCATGAATTTATTGCTATGAAAAGGATTTGCTAAAAGCTCCTAATATTTACTTTCACACAAAATGGGCAGCCAATTTGGGCTTAACAGTAAAGAAACACAGGGTAATAGATGTAATTCTTTTACGTATGATCCCCATTATCAAGTGTTTGTTAAATGTTAGGCACCACGAACTCTTATCCGCCCTAGTAATTAATAGTCAAATTCTACACACACCTGTCAAATTTTTATCAGGCCGATTTGCAGACGAAAAATTTTAGATGAGAAAGTGGCCTGCTCTATCACACACAAGAATCTTTTTAAGGATTTAAAAAAAAATGCATCATTTTTCTTTGATATCCGTGTTAAAGAAGGACTTTAAAAGGGGCAAAATATATTTTATATTCAGGTAATGGCAAATATCAAACGACACGTACACAAAATTTTAATTCTGCAGCCATATCAGACATCATACGTAAACATTTTATGACAGGGAAGAAGACTTTAAAATCGTATCTCTAGCGCAATTGAATCCCTCTTTGCTGTGTTGTAGGAGGTCAAGTTTATTGTTTCTACGACACAACAATGCTCTTATTTCTACAATAAAGCTAATAATTTATTGCAAAGGTTTGTGTTTAAAGGCTATTTCTGACCTTGGTGTTACGAGACTCGTTACAAACGTACTTTTTCCTGAAATATTATTAAAACATTATTTTAGCTTAAAAAACGTCATGTTTTAATGTTAATATTTAACTTCTCTTTTTATGTGGTATAACGGGGAAGTTTGTACACATTTAAAGGGCCAGTTGTACGAGTTGTATGTATATCTTTATACACTGTATACAAATAGTATTCTGAAAAGTGGAATTGATTTGGTTTTTATAAACCAAAGTTTAATCCATTTCCCGATATCCAATTAACGTGTACAGGGTGTCTCAGAAAGAATGTTACCCTTCCGAAACGGCACTTTTTGCTTACTTAACCAATTCCTATCCTTATTTAAGCTTTATACTATGAGAATATGTACTTTTTCGAACATATGGTGAAAACGAGAAAGAAATCGGTGAAAAAACAACCAAACAATGACTATTTCCCTAAAAATGATGCAAAACTATTTGTCCACGGCTAGCAATAACAGAGGAAACATGTATTGGATTTCTTATTGATTTGAGCCCACGTAAGTCGTCAGGTGTATGCTGATTTAATGGTTATTGTTCAGTTCTCTACGCATTGCAGCCCATGATTGCAGCAATATTTGCGGCTGATTGTCCTGAAATTCGTCTCTGCTCATCTTGATTGCCATCTTACTGGGAAACCTACTTTGAGGAAAGATGTTTACCCATTCTAGTACATGGGGAAATGTAATTGATATTTTGGTTAAGATTTTTTCATATGCAATTGACACCAATGTTTTTCCAATACAGAATTTCACGGAGAATCTGAAAAAATGTGTTCGTGGCCACGTGGGTGTTTTATAAGGGGGCAAGATTTGTACAGAGGTAAACAATAAAAGTATTTAAATTGTTTTAAAACATATACCAATCTGTTCGGTTGGTCATAAGGTTTCTAAAAAGGTATAGTTTGCCACATTTACGACCTATTGTTTTAGTACAATAGGCTCAAGTTCAAGGTCATTATTTATAGAATGGTCCGATTTTGTTGAAACTTGTTTTAAATTGTTCATTGGGTCATGCTTAATAAGAAAATGTATATAGATTCTGTGTTTCGCCTTTCAAAGTGAGACTTTTGCAGATATGATTAATGGTCTCCCATAGATCCTGTGGACCACGGCCATATTTGCCGTCTTAATTATCATCAAAATGTCATTGACAATGTGACCTGTATATTTTCGGCTTCTATAAAGTAAGGCGAACAATTTGACACCGTTTTTAAAACAAACTGATGAATCTGAAATTTCACCCCAGTGTGACCCTGAACCCAATTTGCCTTGTAACTCTTGTACTATAACCCTCGGATAGGGCAAACTATATCTTTCTGTAATCCTTGAAAGGTACTGAATACGATGGTATACTTTAAAACACAGTCCCCTTTTATATTTTGACCCCTGTATAAACCTTGCACCCTGGAATACATCCAAGAACACATTTTAAAAAATGACACGCATGATTTTTGGAATCCTCATACAATTTTGATTTAGACAAACCTTGGTTGCAAGATTGTATATGAAATTTTCACAAAAAAATACAGTTTCACGTGTACTATTCACGCTGAACTTCAACTAAACTTTATATTGTTTTATAAAAACAATATATTTCTTAGTCATGGGTGTTAGGTTTAGGTTACTTATCATGCGACAGGTATTGTGTAATGTGCTGACTTACGACTTACGTGTGCTCAAATTCATAAGAATTCCAATACATATTCCTCTGCAATTGCTAGTCGTGGACAAAATAGGTTTGCATCATTTTAGGGAAATAGCCATTGTTTGGTTATTTTTTCACCGTTTTCTTTCTCGTTTTCACCATGTGTTGGAAAGAGTACATATTCTCATAATAGAAAGCTAAAACAAGGATACGAATTGGTGAAGTAGGTAAAATGTGCCGTTTTGGAGGGTAACGTTCTTTCTGAGACACCCTGTACATTAGAGGAAAGTCGAAGAAATAGTTACTTATACAGTGGTGCCATTTTCACGGTCATATGTTGCTATTTCACAAATTTGCAGCTGAAGTGTTTCTGAGATTGGTAAGCTTAGTTCCGTGTGTGCATTGATATTCCTAACTTAAAGACCCTCCACTTTAATTGCATGTTAAGGTTTTCTTTTAAACATGGCAGGCACAGCTGAATACATTTTGAATTCAAATAAGGCCATATTATTCGAGTAGATCCACTTCATTACTATCGTATTCGCAGACAAGATTAAATATTAATATCAAAAATTAACAACTTTTATAGCACTTACACTCAAGTATAATAATATTGAAATATCAAAACGTTCAGCACCTCAAAAGAGCTCACTGAATGTCAATATATCATGGTACGGGTATTATCAAAATAAAACGTTTTGAGCACGTTTTGAGGACTTCGACTTTTGAATCCAATTTGTGGGAACACGTTTGAAATTTTCAAATAAAAGGAATGTCGTTTTTTCTTCAAATATGCAAAACGTCTTTACCGATTAAGTACAACTTTACTGGCTTGAAGTAGAGTAAAAAGGGACACGCGTTGTATAAGCTATATTTCCATGTTTATAGTCTTAAAACCAATATTAGCACTTTTTTTTAAGACCGGCCCTCAATTTTTCAAACATTTTGAATTTTTAACACGGTTGCTTGGAACTGGCTAGTAAGCTAGACCTGTGAATGGTTAAGCTCGAAAATGTCTATGTTTCACAACGAAGGTGATTTGTAATTAGAATAATTTAATATCGGGATCCCTGTAATAATTCAACGGCTGCTTGGAACCGGGCCTTCCAATGTAAATAGCCGTGAATAAGCGGCCATTTACATATCTACGCTAATCATTGTTTTTTAATTGTTTATTTTTTTTATTTTTTTTATTTTTTGCTTTTTTTAAGTTTTTTATTTTTTTCATATTTTAGCATTTCCATCTCTGGCGTTAAGTCCAATCTGAGATTCCCAATTTTAATTACAAAATGCTTATTTTATGATAAATACGCTTTTTTTAGCAGGCTCTCGCGACGCATAACCCCCGCAGGGGCCGCGCCAAGTGCTGTAAAGGATAGCCTGCTCAGAACTAACACGTGGGATCCTCTGCCATTCAGTCACGGTAAGGGTTTTAGCCGTCTGACCTATTTTTTTCAATTTGTATATTATGAAACCCATCTTTTTCACATCCTGCGGGACATGAATATTAATTATTAAAGGAACATATACAGATGTTGAATCTTAAAAAGGAATTTTATTATGGAAGAACAGCCAATTTTTGGAAAAATAAGATTTGATGAACGTCACCGGCATTGATTGGTTATTATTTTGCTTCGTGGACCCATCAATCAGGTAAAATGGGTACGTACGTATTCCCTAACATTTGGAACAAACTAAACCGATTATCGTCATGTCGTACGTCGGTTTTTGAATCATAGGGAAAGGTAATTTGGTACTGTTTTAGACATAATACACGGTGTCTTTTGGAAAAAAAATAAATGCACTTTGGGCAGAAGTCTGTACAGACCTTGATTTTTAACATATCGGGGATTTATATATATCGTCGCCCCCGAAGAGCAAACGGATATCTGATACCTGACACATGACCTGGTACCTGACACTGACACCAAAACTATTCATCTCCGTTACCGTTTAGAACTACAATACGGCAAAGCAGCAAGCATTCTGTACTCTGTTTCAACAAGCGTAATCGAATCAAGAGTAGACTATACATGTTGTTCTGGGAGGGTAGGACACGATCTGCTCGATTTGGGCATTGGGGATTTTCCAACGGGATTTGGTGAAACGCTACATGCTTGCACTATGGCAAGTCTCGGTCCCACGTGACATTAAAAAAATCAGCTCGTCAACCTTTGTTCAAAAGAATCTTAGTAATATCATAATAAATAAGAAAAAAATATAAGTTCACATCAATCATGCTTCTGTTAAATTAACCTGTGCATAACTCAAAACTCCCATAAACTTTCCCCTGCAAAAGTAATCTTTATCAACATAATAACCCTTGAACATACGACGCTCCATGTCTACAGAGCTATGCGCCTGTACCCATGCGCACCGATACACTTAATATCAAAACAGCCCTATTCTAATTATTATCACCCCAAACCATTGCACTCCTGGTTTGGAAGGACTAGTTTCCGTAGACATATAAACCAACATAACCTCTGCAAAATATCCCTAATTGAACATTGGGGGCGCTCTTCTCTTCCAAAAATTGCCTAATATTGCTTTAATGGAGAAATGTGATGAAGTATTGTGGGCCTGTTATTAATAGGTGGCACAACGCTAAACTTACTGTGATATCTTACCGTGTCGTCTACTTCGTTTCGATCGGTCTTCCACATACTTTGATGGACTTATAGCATGTCAAGATGGATGGCTACAAAACTTATGCTTGGTGTGACGTCAAAGGTTATCTAGGTTCACAGAGGTCCAAAAGTTTTAATTTTCACAAAACTGCTACTTTTTCCTAAAAATTTTAAATGGCATGGTCATGTTACTCAAGTCATGTGAAGTGTGAACACCTTTAAACACAGTTATGGGCTAGGAGGTTAACCTTAGGATATTTCGGGTCACATGGGTCAAAGTAAAGGTCACATAAACCCTTCCAATGGAAAAAGTAACGACGATGTTTCATCTCTGACCTAAGGCTAAGTGGTCAAAAGGTCATTTTGCTATATAAATTCGCAGAAATGACTTTGACACTGCAAACAAGGGAAGAAACGCTATATAGTTAAATCCGACAGAGCTTTTGTCAATAGTAACTTTTCCTGAAATTAATCCAAAATGTTATAAACAACAATGTCCGAAAATTGCTGTATCTTTAGTGATTTGGTGTTGAAGGAACCATTTGGTCTTTTCCGACGGTGGCGACTTAATTAACTTATTATCGATCAGCCACTGGTTGCCTGATTGAAGACTACACTATAGGCTATAAGAACCCGGCGTCCTTGTTATAAGGTTTACTTCTCGTGTTAAGATATCTATTGTTTTAGCGTGCATTATTTTTCACGAATGCACTGTGCTCTGTCAGATAAAATGCCACGAGTCATCAGATAATGCAACGCGGGTCACCACACGTCACAACTCATATTAGCAACTAGAAGCCAGCCGCCAATCAATTGATATCGACTTCGGCTCAATATCAAGTACCATGTCTGCATCGTATATATACCCTCTACTAACTTAGTATCTACAATCTTTGGTGTCAGTCCCGAAATGCGTATATCTTAATTAACGAGAACAAGCTTTTTGAACACTCAAAGGACGATACGTTTGACTTTAAATATGATCTTAAATATAAAAGCCTTATTTTAAATTGGTCAGTTCGAAGCCGTTCAAGAACGTTTAGCTGCTAACGTAGCGTGAACGAGTCAGCGCGAGATTTGTTGGGCGCCCCAGTAAACGCACACGCTGGCTTAAGCGACGGCCTTTTTACCGCGCGCACAAGATGGCATACCTTGACGCGTGCGTAAAAGCTGCGTCAATGTTGACAATCAAGGCACGGAGGTAAGAAATGGACTATTCATGTTGCTATATAAAAGTAGGCCCATACGATTAAGGTATACTTCAAGAAACCCAAAATTCACAAATAAATCGTTTTCAGTTGCATAAACAGTTTCCCCCTGTTTTGTACATCATTCTGCGTTGGTCTTTTACATATAATACAGTGGCGTTGGAATCGGTAGAAGAAAATTCATATGCAATTTTTATGCAAATCGTCACCGATGGGTTTGTTTTTGAAAAAGTCAGGGTACATGCAAAGTTTATCTTTCTTTTCAATTTCATTGACGCGCTTCATCACTAATGGGTTTGTTTTGAATTGCCAGGGAGGTGCGAGAAAGATTAGCCACTCTAAGTGTCTTAGAGATTCTGATTTTCTATCACTTTCCTAGATTCATTTTCACTAAAACAAAAATATATCAACTAATGAATTGCGTAACAGGTCTTTTCTGACAGTATTTATAGAGTATATAACTTTAGACATGTTGGAGTAGACGGGTTTTAATTTATTTTAAAAAATACTACCTCACAATTTTGATAAATTACGTTAATTATTAATGTTAATGTAATGATTTGATACTATTGTTTTCTCAAGTATATGACGGATAAGGACCACGCCTCAGTGCATTCAACGGGATAATCGCACTTGACCTTATGGGTCATTGCAGGCAGCCCTCGACCCTTCGGGTCTCGGTCGGCCTGCACTGACCATACGGTCGCGTGCGATTATCCTGTCGAATGCACTAGGCTAGTCCTTATCCTTATCATAATGATACTAATCAGCATAAAGTAAAAGGTTGTTCTCTGGGCACCGATAATTGCATACCATTGCTATTTAAACACAAGTATAGCAACGGTCCCAGCAGGCTACCCTGCCGTACTCCGAAGGTTATGATTAGGAAAGGAGATCTAATACCATCGATACAAACAAACTGCTGTCTGCCGTACAGGTAAGAACGGAACTAATCAGAGCTTTCCATAATTTTATTTTTCTGGTATATTCCTAAATAATATCAATGAAACACTTCGACACTCTAAAATTGCATGCGTTCAGATGCATTAAAGGTCCCAGGAAATGCAAATAGAATGATGACCATATACCAATTGTAATAATCGGTGTGATGAGTTTTAGGAGCAATACACGTGCAACAAACTTTACATCTTCAATATTAAACTTGATTCTATTTTATATAATTGGTAATTGTGAATTGCAATACCAACTTTACAGACGGACTCCTGCGCCAGGGTAGAGCTATACCTTGATGGCTCTAACATTTATAAATAAAATGTCCTCTGAAAAAAATGTGCCTAACATATTCTTCCCAAGAGCAGGTATAAGACGGGTGGACCTTGATGGGCTTAATGTATTCGGCGCCTCCGCATGCGCGGGCATACAAATGCGCGATTCTCAGGATTATATGCTAGGCCGTTGCGTCTAAAAAATCATGTTTTAATGCATGCCGTGACTCTGAATCTGAAGAAATACTCGGTAAAATTGCTTGAAGCAACATCTAACCGAGAATACAAAATGGCGCAGGATGAAAAAAGACAAGAACCTACGATTAATATTACATTACCTAGTCTAGTCCTAAAGGCCATTACATCGTGCAGTTTTGAAACGTCATTGGTTATTGAGTCTAAGACGGGAGGAAGGAAGGCTGTTCCATTTCCATTCGGATATGGGTTTGGGAAGTAAGTAAACTGTATTTATAGACATTTGTTGACACATATAACGGAATTTCATTGGTGATATTGCCTGGTAGTTGTTATAGTTTGGCGTTGAACATATTCTGGAATTAACATTTTGAAGATGTGCATGTCATTGGTATGAATTTTATACATTAATGCAATTAGTTACGGTACCATATGGATCTAGTGTATGGTAATTATTCGCCACAAATCTAGCCGCTCTGCGCTGCACTATTTCAATTCTTTGAATGTCAGATGTTACATGGGTATCCCATACAGCACAGGCATATTCTAAATGAGGGCTAACTAGGGCAATATACATTTGTTGTTTGATGTTCTTGGAACAGCGGAGAAGATTTCTACGTATGACCCATAAAGCCCTGTTTGCCTTGGAAACTATTTCATTTATGTGTAACGACCATTTTAAGTTGTGAGATATTTCTACGCCCAAGTACGGATGATGTGATACACATTCTAGATGTTCATTACCCATGCTATAGGTATATACAATTGGATTGCGTTTTACAATTAGATACATTGAAACCCATTTGCCATTTACACGACCATTCATAGAGGGATGCGAGGTCTTTCTGCAGTACTTCATTGTCATGGGATGATTTAATGACTCTATACAAAAGACTGTCATCTGCAAAAAGACGAATGTGAGTCGAAGTATCAAGATCCGCAGCAATATCATTAATATATATTAAAAACATCAACGGACCTAACACCGTCCCTTGAGGGACCCCGGATAGAACTCGGGTCGGGCTGGCTGATTCGCCGTCAACAACAACATTTTGGGTTCGGGTTGTTAACCAATTTTGTATCCATCTCCAGATATTTCCCCTTATACCATAATAGTCTAACTTGCGAAGTAGTCGTTGGTGCGGGACGGTGTCAAAGGCTTTTTGGAAATCGAGTATTTGGAGGTCGGTTTGGAGCTTATGGTCAAGATTCCGGGCAGGGTCTTCTATAATGATAATTAATTGTGACTCACAACTGTGTTTTGTCCTGAAGCCATGTTGGAAGTGAGATAGGATGTTGTATTTTTCCTAGTGACACATTATATGATGAAAGAGAATGTGTTCCATGAACTTACATGTTACAGAGGTGAGGAACACTGGCCTGTAATTTGCTGCGTTATCTTTTGGTCCCTTCTTAAATATGGCTGATATATTGGCGCCGTTAATCCAGTCCCCACTAGTACGGTTTCTATTCCTAAAGATTGATTGAAAATATGTGTGATTATTGGAGCCAGTTCTTGATTTAACTCTTTAAGAATGTGTGACGATACACCATCAGGCCCACACGCTTCCAGGGGTTTACTTCTTCAAGAAGCTCTCTTACACCTTCTATATCTATAGTTAGGTTTTCTATTGTAGGAAACGGATTGCCTTCCATTTTGGGTATATTCGAAAGGTCTTCTTTTGTGAAGACACTCGAATATTGGTTGCTTAATGCCTCCGCTTTTCCTTTACTACTATTTTTCGATTCCTCCTACACTGTTAAAAATGTTGTCCGACTTCTGGTAACGCAGACTTTACCTTTCACAAACGGTACAAACCGCATGATTCATATCTTCAAGCTTTATTACCTATATCTAACATAAAATTACAATTTGGAAGCAGAAAAATGTAAATAAACAGTGGCTACAAAATAATACTATACATTTTGAAAAAAAGTAGTTACGTTCTTTTGTAACTTACTTGTTTTTAATGTAAGAATACGAACTATGAAAATTGTTTTACCTATAAAATGAGTTAAATAACGTCGTAAGTAACGTCATTTAAAAATGCAAAATCTTATTTTCCCTATCATTTTTAAAATAGTTTAAAAAACTCCTTTCTCCTTTTTGTATTGTATTTAGTTTAATTTGAAAAAGGTAGCACACACACAACACCAACACAATATATATATTTTAGCATTTACTATCAGTAAAGTCATGTAGTGTAATGGATAAGGTTTAGGACTTGTAATCTATGTAAGGTATGTATTAAGTTTATTCATATGATGATTAAGTAATTGGTGACATTAGAATGTGTACATTACCATATAAACTGTTTTAAATCTTTATTTCTTCACGTTTTCCCTTTGTTTATTGCCTTTTTTCTCAATTTTTTCAATTGTTTGCCTGAAATATAACTTTTTTAACAACCACGTGGTAACGTAATACAACGTTTGTATGATGCCATAGCTACAACGTTAAAATTTGGTCAGAGGATTGTAATAACGTTTGATTCTTAATATTGTTTAAGCAAGTCAAAAACCAACAATAACGTTGAGGCTGAGATTTTACGCCGTTATTTTACGTTCCCTGCAATGGTTTCGTATTTTTACGGCTCCAGTTATTTTACGTTCTGCATGTAGTGAGTCCCAGCTGCCAGTCAAATGCCTTGTTTTTACAAGTTTTTTTTTAAACTAATAACAGTGTACATTTAGAGTCGCAACTCCACAACTGTCACGTCTGATATGTTTAATGTGGGACCAGGATCTTTTCCCAACTCTTGCAGTACCTGTACGGGGGGATTCATCAACTAACCCTCTTAGATAATCATTCTTGGACTTTTTGCAATTCTTTGTGCACAGTTTTCCTCAAGCTCTTAAACTTATTCCACAGTTTATCCGATTTGAATTTTTTGTATGCATTGTACACACGCTGTTTTTTGCGGATGAGCCTCTTTATTCCCGGGGTTAACCATGGGATGTACCAACGCTGCTTGATAGTTTTTTGAGGAACATGTTTTTCTACCATCTGGTTGATCTGGGTTGTAAGGTATAGCCAGTTCTCATTAGCCGAGCGTTCAATTGTAGGTAGAAGCTTTGTTGTAAAACACGCATATTGCTCTTCAAACCTTCAGAACACGCATATCGCTCTTCAAACCTTCGCCCTTCAACCTGGAACACAAATCGGCCATTTCTGTCCAAATTGGGTCAAAATAACGGAGTTTTAAAACAAAGTGGCCACTTTGGAAGGTTCCCGGAAGGTTTGGATGGTTCCCGGTGTTTTGGGCCTGCGTTGTGTTTCAATGGTGATGACCATAGAAGTATTTTACTGATACTGCCCAGGTTCTGTAAAAATACAAAATTATACACCAGATAGCCTAATCCCTATATCCTATTTAGATAATGTCTTTCGTCAGTCTGTGACATAGACTATACCGTGGGAAATCCCCGAGCAATACATGTACCTCCCGCACCGCAGACTGCACAAAGTGAGAATCCGCGCCGAATACATTAAGCCTTTTATGGTAGGCCGTTTCTACTAAACCCCTGTTTTTTTTGTTTATTAGTATTGAAGCTCCATAAGTGCTTTTTAGCTTTATTGGTGGTTTTGGGGCCTGTACCCCTCGGGATCCACCCCCACCCCGGGGTCCTTTTTATGGGTGTGGGGTGGCCTCGGTGTCTCGTAGAAGGGTTTTGGAGTAGTTTGAATCATTTCGTGGGGGTGGGGGTCCCCCAAAACTGGGCCATGCTACTTCAAGTTGCAGGCATCCAGCGACCCTTTGACACCCCCTAACCCTTCCCGACCGTCAAGGTCCACAAAAGCACCACTAAGAAAGAGGTCCGAGAGTGAGTAGGGAGAGGTTTCCACCCTCCCGGACCCAAATAGGGCTTACTGGGTCAACCAAAACCCATAAAAAAAAGGCCAGGAGCCCTAAACACGAGAACCGAATTTTACTCACGGTCCGGTTCGAGGAGGGGCTCAAAAACACATTTAGATCCGTCCCGAAACTTTTCTAGCCGATAGGGAGAGACTCGGTGAAAAATCCAAACTAAGTGGCATGGTCCCAATTTTGAGTATAGGCAAAACAACCAATAAAGCCTAAAAGTACCTATGGCGCCCGATGATCCATACCTAATAACAAAACATGTTTTTTAGTCAGAACGGCTTACCATATAATCCTGAGAATCCCGCATTTGTATGCCTGCGCCGGCGCCCGCGCCAAATACATTAAGCCCTTTGAGCCGCCAACTTCTAGTAACCTATTCCATAAACAATCTTAAAGAGACAGATGACCATTTTCCAGAAGAAGCGCCCCATTTTTTTTCGAACCAGGTTTTTTGCATATTTGGAATGCTTCCAAGGTATTATATACATCACACCTGAAGTAAATGAGCTGCAAACGCCGTCTTATGTATAAGATGATGATTTAGTATAGGTTTTTCCGGTCGGTTTCAACAATGTTCATCCGAATTCAACAATTGTTCAGTTCAATTCGTTGCCAAAAATCGAAAGCTGTAGAAAAATGCGTTGCGACACTCGATATTCGGGGTCCTTCTGAATCAAACATCTTCAACCCAATGGAAGTGCACTCTAACCGCAATGGTGCGCACCGATTCGTCTTGCTAATTCAAATTCGCCGGGTCATACAATTTTCGTTGTACATGGCCAACCCATTCGTCTTGGTCATCCGGATTCTAAAACTATCATTTGAATCGTCGTATAGGTCTGTCGTTGGCGGGGTATCATGCATGCGTTTTAAGACTTATAACACTTAAGTGCCTACGGTGTTTTTCACATCACAGTTGGTGCTAAGGGGGGGGGGGGGGGGTTCCTGACCCCGCCCCCCTAAAGGAACCACTTCCCTGATGGAATTTTCAATGAAACTCATACCACCTTTGAGGAGCATAAGACAAGGCCACAGGTGCAATATAAATGAGTTCCGGTTTTATCGTCTGGAATTAGGGACAAATCATTGTTTTCGAATGCGTCAATCGCTCAAAAAGTAACATGATGTTCCGCGGCCCTGCTTCCACAGCTTACCCATTGCAAATCATTTTGATATGTTATATCTACTCTAGAAGGACCATTTACATATATGTAACACAAACATTACCATTTTGGTACATTCTTTGTATTTTTTGTGGGGCATCGTATTTGCCATAGGTTTGGATAGCACTGGCGCGCAGTCTCTCGATGATGGAATCGCTTCTTTTCAGCACATAAGGGGTAATTATTTTTTTTTCTAATTTGTAATTATTTTGTTTTTTATGTTTTTTGGTTTTTTTGATAAAAATCTTTCTGGCAACAGGGTTTTGCTAATTTTTATTTTTAAAAATCACACCCCGTTGGTGCCTAAGGGGGGGGTGTTCCTAGGACTCCAAGCTAATTTCTCATTAACGGCAGATTTTTAGTAAATTTTGTTTAGAAAGAACGCATCGATAAGGTGCACAATTACAAAAAAATTAGAGTTCGAAAATATTTTTGCGAGTGTGAGCAAATCGCCGGGAAAAAAACAAATCTTGGGTACTATGAACCCCCCCCCCCCCCCCTCTAGGCACTTAAGTGCTAACATTTGGAAAAATGGCTCTTAACAGGATGTTGTTAGGAAGTGACATTATGACGGCAATTTGTTAGTGATGTATCACTCAGTAGAGGGTTGCCCACTCTAAATTCATGGATTTTAAATGAAATTCGAAAGTTGTGGTAGGGGACAATCAAATTCCAGATTTAATTTGAGATCTTAATTATGTTTAAATGTATTTTTTAATTTTGCTTCATGTCACCAAAAATGATTCCAACAAAGTTTACTGTCTCAAACTGTAATAGAAATAATATAATTGGAAAAGCCAGTCATTTTGGTTAAACCACAAATGTTGATTTTTGGGGTGAAATCAAGTTGCACAACATATATATTTAGTTTGCCTTGAATTTGATATTTATATTACATACATTTTTTTCCAAAGAAACAATTTCATTCTTTTGTCTTGTTGACGAATACCCACCTTTCTGATTTTGATTTTTTGTTAATTACATAATTCTCTCTGTGGCTTCTTTTAATGTATGTTTTGACACTGACCTGTTAAAACATTTTGACATCTACATGAAGAAAGCCGAAACATTATTTCTGGTCGGCCTTAACTGGATCAAGTTAGTGGTCATTATACATAAACACACTTTTTGTGCATTAATTGGGAAAATCATGTTCCTTGCATCTCACTGTGGTGTTTTTTTTTGTACTCTGTGGAGACTTATTTTCGATTTTGAACTTATATATACTTCAATTTTTCAAGTTAAGACGCATGGAATAAAAAAACTTAATCATATGAAGTGAAACAAACTGATTTATATAGATAGAGATATATATATATAATATATATATATATATATATATATTAGATAAAAAAATATATATAGTATATATAGATATAGATATATATAATATAGATATATATATAATATATATTATATATATATATACTATATATAGAAAGGGTTATGCCGTTGAACTCCGGAGAGTAAACGGGTGCCTTTCCAAGGTCATAACTTTGTAATTTATAATATAAATATATATTATCTATAATTTAATTTGCTCTTTCTTCAGTGATCTTTAAAAGGACAGACTTTTTGCAAGTTTTAAACAAAATAGGTTTTTAAAAAAATATATTAATATATAGTTCCACTTTCTTGTCATTGTCACATGCCACTCAATATCTGTTGTCTTCCGATCATCTGGGGGGTAGATAGTCCTGGGAAAGGTTGGGGGGGGGTGATACCATCGGGCACACTTGGCTTGGTTGCTCGCCAAAACTTGCAAAGTTCAAGCCTGGCTCTTTTGATGTGCCTGGTCGCCACTATGACTTGAAAAGATGGCTGGCATATGGTGCGTTTCACTCCGGCTTAAACGCGGATGCTCCATCTCAACAGATCAGAAACGGGCTGTATGGAGGCAACGCCTCCTGATTTGGAAGTTGATAAGCGTTCTGGCGGAAGCACTGCTCTGGCGTGCGGATGAGCATTGTCATATACCAAGTAAAGGGCTGGCCTGTCCAAAAATGCGTGATGCCTAATCACAGGTTTCATGGAAGAAGTTCTCAAAAGTGTCTCTGTAGTTGAGTCCAAGTCGGCACTTCCGAGTCACAAGGCCCAACTTCATTGAGAAATGCAAATGTTACATGGCATTCCTGCCTCTTTGGTTTGAAATGCGTCTTGCAGGCTGGCCTCTTGGGGCACGTCCATATGAACGCCGGGTCCACAAATTATAACCGCAAATCCTCAAAAGATGCAATGCGCCACGACGCCGTTTGCCAAGAACCACTGGGCATATTGTTCTCTGGAGTCAATAATTCAGGGGAATTCCTGCAAATGGCACGCGTCTTCTACTAACTTTAGGGTGAGAAGCAATCCCCATCCAAAGCCCGGGCCAACGTGCTTCTGGATTATTAGCGGTTTGTTTGGTAGCCTTCGGCGCAGTTCCTCGTTGATGGCATTGAGGGTCAGAAGAGGGTTTTGTTCTATAATGTCTGCGAGACTGTCCTATTCCTGATCATTCAACCTTGTGTGGGTACTGGGCCCTCCTCCGACGTTTAAGCAGCAACGCCTTCCGGTACCAAGATATACAGCAATGATGGATCTTGCAGGTTCTGGGTTTTATGTCAAAGCTGCGGCAACTTGGAGATAATCGCCATTGTCACTTTCGAACGCATCGATTAGTCGGAAGTGTCTATCCTGGGGTTAGTACCACAGAATGATAATGTCTCGGCGTCCCATTTCCATTTCCATTTGCAGGCTGCGGCCATATTGACAGGAATCGTATAGGATAATTATAGGCTAACAGAAAATCGTCCGATGTGATTCGTTACGTGCTCAGCTCGAAAGGAACAGAGTTGGTGTACGCAAAAGAACAAACAAAAGTTTGAAAAGTAAGTAAGAAAGAAAATACACCAGAAACAACTGACGAATTGAAAAAGACCAATTGTTGAATTGAAACCAGTGACCAAAGACGTAACCAACTACCCATTTATTTGCCGTTTGAAGGTTTTTTTTTGTTTTTTTTTTTTTTTTTTTTTTCGGACTAAATTCGTAACACGGGACGAAATTGAGTGACCATAAGTTTGAAGTCGTTTGACCATCTACTATTTGGAATGTGATGTCCAAAGATGCAAATCGAGTTGGCAAAATGTACAGTTTCGATTTTTTGGCGCGAATTTGAACTAAAACACATTTGTTGAATCGGATGAACATTGTGTGAAAACCGACCGAACGGGGAAAAACTAGATTTTCTGTCGTGCCACGACAAGCAGAAAATCAAAGCACGGTTTTTCTATAGGGCATATTACGCTAGCGCACAGTTCAAAACAAAGGTTTCCGGTTTTCTTTTGTAACTGGTTAGTCCAATTACCACCTTCCAAAACGTTTCGGTAGTGGTTTACAGCCGATCAAGTGCAATGGATGAAAAGTTTGTATCCTCAAAAAATATCTCCTGGTACTTTAAAAGGCTATTTGGGTTGAGAAATTGAGTTAATTAAATTGAAAAACATGTTTATCGAGGACACTTTTTATCGAAAAAAAACACCCAGGAAAAACACTTTGCAAAAAAGCGGAAACCCGAATTATCATCTATAAACAGTTTTTCAGAAAATCAAAAGGTTTTTCGCTCGATAAATATTTTCTCAATAAACTTCAGTGTTTTTCATTCGTAAAAATAGTCTTCTTGATCTCATTGACACGTTTATCACCGATTAATAGTATGTTTCAACTATGCCACATTCTAGCTTGACATAGCCTGTCCTTGTTAATATAATATATGATTTGACCTAATACTAACAAAAAACACGTCTTTCCTGTTTTATTGGATTATATTTAGGTACAAATCAATTAACCTTCTTTGTTCGAGGCGGCAAACGTGAGTCTAAGTGCTTCTGTCCATTAAATACAGAGTAAAAAATCGTGTTCGGACAAATTTCCGGTTCAGCATCCCATGAACTTATTTAAGCCTTAATACGCATTATACAGATTCGTCTCTCGCCCTACTCGTAACCTTTTTCGTGGTCCTATTTAAATCCCTAAAATTAAATGTTGTAGGCGCAAATGGGTCATTTTATTTTCTAGTCGGTGCCTATTTGACCCCGTATTTTTTTAAGTGCGTATTTTCCGCCCCCCCCACCCAACCCCCCCCATTTTTGGTATAATGGAAAGAAGAGGACCCTGGTTATCAATTGGTATCAAATTTCAGTGTCTGTGCTATTACTACGTGTACTTGACGTTTTGGCACTTCTCCCCGAAAGAGGGAGTGGTTAATTGCCACCTCCATTCAACTTTTAGGTTCACGCTGTAGGTTACACACCAATAACTCACTTATTACACAGTAGTCATGGGAAAAATGGCAACTTGAGCATGTGTCTTTCACATTTAAAACTCTCACAGAGGAAATACAACATATTACACCCATATGTACAAGATAAAATCACCAATAACCAATTTTGAAAATATTAATGAACCATTAAGTTTTTTTAGTACGAATCACCAATAAACTCGCCCGGTGTCAGACCGGCAACCCACGATTCTCTATAGTCGCCAAAGCTAGTATTTGCAAATCGATGTGATATTGATGACCGCGGAGTAAAATTGCCTCATAATTACAACTGTCCAAATGCCATTTAGGTGGAGAAACAACATACCGTCTCACCCTGTCAATCATGAAACATTTCAACACTTTCTTAACATAACTAGATGATTTTGCGAAAAAAAATTTTTTTTAAAGCACTTTTTCTAGATGGCCATGCAAGAAGGAGTCCACCCAAGATTTTATCCACGGCAGCCAGGTTAGTGGCGTATAACATGTAGCCTTACCGATACCCCGGTGACTGTTTTAACTCATTTGGCACCTAAAAAGGGGGTTTTAGTAGGGCAAAAAAGAAAATAGAAAGGTGGTAGTAACCATTCTTTGGTTCTGTATCATTCTGTATATTGGCAGACAAAAGGAGTCATTGTTGGATATACCAGCACATCTGTACTAAGTATCAGTTAAACCGGTTATACCACAAAATGCTGATTACCAGTTTCTTTCAATAGACACGCATATGCAAATAATCTATTTAATATGGATATTTGCAGGCACCAAATATTGAGATCATGGTTGATTATACTACATACCATTATATCAAGTATCATGGAAATCAGACAGTCCAAAAGAATATTTGACCTCGTTTGACCTATGACATGTGACACATATAATGTAGTCCACACAATTCTTGACACCCAGAAATCTTTGTATTAATGTTTTATGCTAATCGGTTTGACACAAGCGAAGGCGATTAGGTGAAGACCTGAAAACCTTAACATACAACCACACACACACATGAACAGGCACACATATACAGACACACACACACACATACACACACACACACGCATACACGGAGGTAAACGTGTGTTTTTGCCTTTGTGACTTTCACAAACACATCTTTATGTGACTTTTTAAGTAAACGCTCTTTCTGTGTCTATACTCCTGTGTTTCTGATTGTGTGACCTTTGCAAAGCAACCAAAAAGGTCATCTATACCCTCTACCTCTGTGAAAAGCCACACCTTTGTGACTAGACACATAAGAAAAAAGGACACACATAGTTATACATAAAAAATCACGGTCAAGACACACCCACACACATATACACACATACACATAAAAAATTAGCGCGTCCTTAACACTGTTTCGGGCGACACCAAAATGACAATTTAACCTCAGAATCATTCACCACGTGATAATGGCTAATACCTGCGACCTTAGAGTGTCTACGGTAGCACACATCACCTCTGTAATAAATTGTTATAATCTGTATAATAATCTATTATTACTTCCTGAAAACAAGCGGAATGTTGCAAGATAATTATGTGCATTTGATAATAAATTCTGAAATTTGGGACATCGCAACTAAAACATGTCCACCTGGTGATAAGGATGCAAATATCATACTTTGTGTAATGTAAGACCTATGTTTTCGGAGAGCTCTGATGGGGAGGGAAATTTGAGGTTGGAAGAGGGTTGAGTTCGGGCAGAAAGTCCATTTCAGAATTTGTTTCATACTTGGTGCTTAATACCCGTGGAATCAAGATGTTTCCCAAACATAGTCAAAATTAATTCCCTATTTAATCCTTTAAAAATATTAATAATTTGTGACCTGCTGTGCCATAAATAATTTGTCTTTATTCTATTTTTCAACCATATTACAAACACGTAAGCCAAAACCCAGGCCGCAATTGTAAAACAACTCTTCACATGTTAGAATCCCTATAGCCATAATAATGATTTAGTATACTTTTCGAGCCCGATTAAGTATTTTCCTTCATCCCTCCCATGTAACATTTGTTAATCCTCCTAAGGGTGTCCAGATACATGAGGAATATGGCGTTCCCTATAGCAAACAAAAATCTGCCTTTAAAGTGACAGCAGGAGATTTTTTTTTTGGCCCACTTTTTTAATGATTCGCTGTGTGTACACCTTAGACTGCAAGAAAATATTTTGCCATAAACAACCATACCCGGGGTTAAGGGAGATTTTATCTCGTAATACGTTCGAGATACAGTGAGATCCCGTCTGCGCAATGCGTCGTCAGAACGTTGCTGTAGCATGCAAGTGGTAACCACTTTTCATGCTGATTTCGGAAATTAATTCAGAAAATTTCCACTATTTTTATCGGTAAAGTTCCGAAAAGGTCATTATGAACACGATTAAAGCCGCCTAGAAAGGTATCCTGAAATTTCAGCTTGAGACTCCTAATGGAGAAAACTCAGAACGAAAAGGAAGGACAACTGACTCGCTGAGCCGGCCTCCAAAAATAAGAAACGCCGCAGAATTCGATCCTCCAAGTGGAAAATCCCCCGCTACCGGAAAGCAAAACTACGGCTGATAAGTCGGCCAAGAAACCTAGTAGCAGCGCAAAATCGGCGAAGAATGGCACCGTCTAAGAGGAAAAAATCCGCTGCGGTAGGAACTGGCGCAGCTCACACAAATCGTGGGACAACAACACCAGCAGCAAGCGCTTTCCAAACTCATTATGTGACCATGTTTACTGCGCGATGGACGGCACCCAGTTCAGAACCGTCCGGTCTGTTAATAGTGCCCAAAAAGACTATGAGTTCCTGATGATATCTATGGTAAGAAAGTGACTGGTATGGATAATGTTCAGAACCAGTTAATGACAAACACTTGCATTCCTATTTTTCAGATGATGATGATTTTGATTCTGGTTCAACCCCTTCATGACCAAATGAAAGTGTTAATCAAGGCCACATTAAGCCAGCTACCGAACAGGGAAACGAATAAGGCTAAGCAAGCAACTTGTACCAAGCCAAATCTAACCCCCGGTGATGGGGTTTGCCAACGTTTTTTTTCCGCTCCAGCAGAGGAAGGGGAAGCCATAAATTAGAGTTATGCATTATCGCTAGAGTATTTGATGGTCTCCAACATGGGGGAAAACAAAAACTTTTAGGTCATATGACAAGTACGCAAAGAAACCTTGAATTGTCAAACAACTCTTTGTACCAAAGTTGAACCAATCATCTGGGATAACCTGACAGGTAATACCAGGAATCCCGAGATCTAAAAATCCAAAGGGCCTCAAATCTTTGGTCAAGGTATTATAGCCATGCAGCTAGTGATAACTTGACATGGACCAGCAAGATGGATTGGCTTTGCTAGCAAATTCCACTATGAATAAATACCTCAGAAAAGACCGCATAAAACCGAGATGAACAACGAATAGTTCATTTGTTAGCCCTCAGTACAACCGACCGAGTGGCTTTTTGGTGATGACCTTCCACAGCAGGTATGATTTGGATTCACAACAAAAAACTAGCTGGGGTTATGCAGTTAACCATAAGCACATCTGGCCAGACGTCCGCAGTACCATATAAACCAAGTTCCAAGCCTGCGGGTGGAGAACGAGAGCTAGAGGTTTTTGGTGCAGAACCCCTTTTTTAGGGCAAAATCAAGCACCACACATGCACAAACCCTGTTCGTCGTCATTTCGAAAGCCACCAGAATGTACCACATTCAGAAACAAATGGAAGCAACAACAACTGGAAAGACAGAATCGGATGGGCCAAGCAGTGGTACCAAACAAAAAAACTAAAGAAGAAGACAAAGCAAAAGATGTAGGTATTCCATATACCGCCACCAAATCCAAATGTCAGGTTGAGTTTAATACTTTAATTGTGTTGAAAATCAATTACGTTTGCACATAGACAGTGGAGGCAATCACCTCAGATAGTACTATCCTTGAAGCAGTTCTGGATATAATTGGAGTTTGAGGGGCTTTTCCCCATTCCAAACACACATTCCACACCCATATAAATTACAACCAGAAGACATTAAGGCTGTTGATCAGGAATTAGAAAGACTAAGGCTGAGAAAAAAAAAAGAAAAATAACTAAATTCTAGGTGAAGCTGGAAAAAATTGCAATAGAATTTCTTTCACCCCATGCATTTCTATAAGGTCTCCAGAATGCCATACTAAAAGTCCAAAACAATCCAAGTGGTGGATAGCTAATTTGCATAAATCCAAAATGGCCGCCAATCCTAAATTTTTACAAGGATTTGTATATTACTTATCTGAAATAATTTTTGGCACCAATAATGCCTACATTTGGTGTATAATAATACTTATATTGTACTGTCTATACAGGACAAACCATTCATTCTTGACAGAGTATAATTAATTGATAACATCCAAAATGGCCGCCAATCTAAGATTTTTACAATGGATTATTACATTGCTTATCTAAAAAAAATTATTTTGCCCACCTAATATGCCCTAAAGTTTATTACATTTATGACTTTGTATATTTATTTGTCTATACAGACCCATACATTGCTTGTAGATAGTAACCTAATTTGCATAAATCCAAAATGGCTGCCAATTCTACAATTGCGAGCAAGATGTCAAAATTTGAGCGGCTATATATTATTGCACCTACAGGACCAAAAACACATTTCATATCAATGGCTATATAATGCTAGAGCAACCCCGACTCCATCTTATACCCCCTCACGCACACACACGGTGGTCGGAATATTGTTGTTTTGTATCTAGTAATTTAATATATCGGAACTGAATTATCTTCATTGATAAAATTTGTCCATAGTTGAACTTGTGATATGTTTTCCTGGTCCTTTTGGGCATCAATGCAAAATAAACATGTGACCTGTAATATCTGTATACTTGATGGATTTAAACCAAAATTGAGTCATAGATGCAACATGGGATCAATAATTTGGTGATGAGGTCAAAGGTCACATGCCAAGGTCAAAAGGTCCTATGAGGTCTATCATTCCAAACCGTGACAGCAGGCGATACATGCGGTCCAAGGACCGATGTATTTTTCCAAACACACCAAGATACACCAAGTTTTCATCGAGAATCCAGTTTTAAACGACTGAAAATTCACGTTTTTCAAATGTAAACCAGGATCTTCAATCGAGATTCTATATTCTTCCAAATCCGTTGAGGTTTACCCATGCTTTCCATCAAGGTCACAACCTTTGGGCTTGTTAGATGGCTGTCAACCAAACTGTTGTAGGTTCAAGGTAGAAGATGACCATTGATCAGACCATTCTGGCATTGATCCACGATGATCCATGGGGATGCTGGCGACAGCAGTGTCATGGACCGGGTAGCAAAGGGATTCCGTGGAAATTCTCTGATCATTAAATAGTGTTGTAGGAAGAATAGAGGTACCAGCTTTCGTCACACTTCTGGCGGCCTTGATCGTTCTTGAAGGATCTCCAAAGGTTTGCATGGGGTGGAAGGTATGCCCAGGGACTAAGTGGAAGATGGTATTCTACAGGCGTCGACAAAAGGCAACCGCCCTAACAAGTCTCATTGCATCATTAAAAACATCAATCTTGGTGAATGTACATGAATGCCTCTATGGTGCGCATACTGGTGAGTATGGCAAAGCAACGGTATGTGTGTAAAGTTTAAAAGGATGTACCCATCCAGCCTCTGCGAGCCTTCTGAGGAGGTTGACACAAGGACTGAGTCTTGGCAGCGACTGTCTTGGTGTGTTGATGGAAAGTAAGCTGCCGGTCAAGTTTAACACAAGGTTCTTTGGTGTTGGGTCGCGTGACAGGTTTTTCATCTAGAGTATGTCATTTTCTTTTTAACGCAGTGGTTTGCAATGGTGGAAAAGAGAGCTGATAGTCTGGGTGTTGGCCATCGTGGAAGAATGGCTTACAGTAATATGGTATTTGAGGCCTTAGAAGCCCACACAACAAGGCCTCAAATAATCAGAGCTATTCCAAGTACCGTATCGTCTGCGTAGATGTACTGCGAAGAAACTCCCTTCGGCATATCTGAGATATAAATGTTGAAGAGGGAATGGGTGCCCGGACAAATCTTGTGGCACCATTCCGAGTTGGGCTTTTCTATGGCATGCCAACTTGATGTACCCCAGGACGAAAGATCCTGGATGGAGCAGTATTATGAAATTGACAACGCTTGACATATGACTATTGATTCGTGTGATTTTAACCTCTTTGAAAGCCATTTTGGGTGAGAGGTAGATTTGCCTTGACCATATAATTGATCACTACTGAGTACCAGTCTCCCAAGCAGCTTTCAAATAAGTGCGAAATAACAGCGAGATGGGTCTGCCTAACTCTGGGCTCGCTTGATGGTTCTTGGGCTCAGGATTACACTGACCTTTGAGTCTTCCATCTTGAGGGAATTGTTGGTGATCCCATAGAAGTAGAGGGGGGGAGAAAGAATTAGGAAGCATCGCACAGCTTCAGGTGCATGCTTCCAGAATTCTGGATGGATGCGTCATTGCCAGGAGCTTTCCATTCTTGAAACACTTTGATACTTCGGTGATATCATCATAGGTGAATATTTAAGACAAGGGACTCTACGGTGGAGAGGTTTGTAAAAGTTTAATCTCTTCGTTAACAGCAAGAGAATGGGCTCGCCTGTGGGGGTGTCTGCCACTTTCATGGTGACAAGTACTGAGCCGATGCAATTTGCAGCGGACATGACACTGCTAACTGGAAGGGTACGACTAGTGAGATTGTTGCGGTGTTGATTGGATATATCGAACATAAGTCATATTCCTTGTCCCAACAGGAGTGGTAGGGGTCTGCGGGCTGCCTATTGGAATGGAATGTTATCTGCTTTGGTGGGCATAGAGCCAGAAGTCAGAATATGGTCGTGATGTTGATAGACCGAAGAAGCCAGGTTTGGCAGCTTGGTTGATAATTCACTAATGAGTGTTTGAAAACTTTGGCACTTGGCTTTCCTGGAGTTCCATCTCTTGTTGTAAAAAATCAGGAGGTGACCTTGATGTTCATTGTTAAACCAAATAGGAAATGGCCTGATCTGGTGAATCTGGGAATGATCATTCTGGAGCAGCGGGATTGGATGTCCTCGGTGACTGATGACAGGTCGGGAGAGGTAAACGCCCAATGAGGGCTGAGTAGAAGGAGGTGACCCTTACTATCAAACAGGCAGTTGCGGTGTTAGAATCGTCATTCTCCACCAGAACATAACATTTTTATCAATATTTTGTATGTGCAATGCCTACTTTTCAGCCACATGGGTGGATGCAAATAAGACACAAGTTACACAAGTTACCAGAGATAGTCAGTAGAAAAATAGATTAATATGGAATATAAAATTTAAAGTCAATCAAAAGTTGTGTGTCCAAATTGTCACCAAAATTTGGTTCACAAAGTTTGATAGAATAAATGTACAGCTGTAGAATTTACAGCCAATTGGGTTTTATACAAGGAAGGACAAGTTTCTCTCATAACATGACATAATACCTTATGAAATGTAAATTATGTACTGCAAAGCTATTAGGAGAAGAACTACAGCAAACATAAATAAAAATATGAAAATTGGCAGAAATTTGAATTTATGCAAATTAGTTATGCTTTTTCCACACCAATCAGGTATGTAGTTCTATATAACGTATGAAGCATAAATACTTTATTTAATGTAAACATTATTCATTTTAAAGGCTGCAAACAGTAATTAGGACTAGCTATACAACAAAATGAATGTTAAAAACAAGGAATTGGCGGCCATTTTGGATTTATGCAAATTAGGCGTAGTTGCACCACTTGGATTTTTTGGACTGTAGTATGTTATTCTGGGGACCTTATAGAAATGCATTGTGGTGAAAGAAATCTATTGCAATTTTTTCCAGGTCTATAATATATTCCCAGCTACTAAGAAAAGAAGATGATCATAGAAAAAGGCCACATATTGATTTTTTTTATGGGCATTTGTCTCGAAATATTCACTAGACAAAGAAGGGGGAAGTTATCGCATGCTTCTAGACCTCTCTAATCTTAACACAGTATTAAGAGTCCATCATTTTAAGATGGATACATTTGAAACCGCTATTACATTAATATCCAGAGCCTGCTACATGGCCTCAATTGATTTGAGGGATGCATACTACCATATCACTATCGCAAAGAGCAAGAAATTATTAAGATTATCTGGAAAGTGGCAAATGTACCAATTCTGGTGTATTGCCAAATGGGCTATCTTCGGGCCCAAGAATTTTCACGAAAGTACTTAAAACCACCCTTTGCAAAAATAAGAACCTGGGATATCGTATTATGGGATAACATAGATGACACATTTTAGTGTCAAATTCTTATGAGAAAACTGCCGAGGCAGTAAAACTCAAATCCCAAGTTATGGCAGATTTAGGGTTTTACAATCCATTCTTGAGAAAATCAGTGTTTGAGCCTACGCAAACAATAGAGTTTTTAGGCTTTATAATCGATTCCAGAAAGAAATGAACATAAACTGCACAAAATTAAAAAAAGAAATGAAATAAAAACAGCCTGCCAACAGTTGCTAAAAACAGTCTTGCCAAGTAGTTAGATCAGTTGCAACAGGATAGGAAAAGATCGTTGCTCCATGCCAGCCAGTAGAGTCATGGCACTATGTATTTTAGAGACCTTGAAAAAGATAAATCAAGAGCATTAAAGGACAATTTTGGTCACTTGATTAGGCCTATGAAAATATCATAACAGGCGAGATCCGAGTTGAATTGGGGGATAAATAATGTACATAGTGGGCATATCGGCGAGTAGATAAAGGGCAGGCCGCATAAGTGATACAGATGCATCAGGTTCTGGCTGGGGGGCCACCAATGGCTCAACACAAATGAGGGAGGATGGAATCCTCAAAGAAATCGCCAGAGCGGAAAGAAATGAAATCAACTATTTGAGTTATTAGTCTGCATTTCTAGCTCTCAAAGCATTTGCAACAAAATGGTAATTAAGTGGTACCCGTAAGAGTGAGAATGACAACACCAAAGCTGTTACATTACATAACCAATATGGGTGGCATAAAAGCAACAAATTGTAATGAGCTGCTAAAGAAATCTGGAAACTGGTGTATTCAGAGAAATATCTGGTGTCAGTTGAACACATACCAGGAGTTCAAAACGTTATTGCTGATCATAAATCTAGAAAATCAATGATCAAATGACGGAAGTTGAAATCAAATTATTTTTAAGGTTTGTGAAAAACTTGGAACTCCTGGAGGGTGGACCTTTTTGCATCAAGGTAAATTTTCAACTACCTAGAATATTCCTGGAAACCAGATCCCGAGGCGAAAGTTATGATGCATTTTTGTCTGATGGGAGCAAAATGTATTGTTATGCTTCCCACCTTTTTGTTTAATTGGAGAATGCATCCAGAAAATAGAGAGGATAAAGCAGAGGGACTTGTAATTGTTCCAAAATAGCCAAACCAACCATGGGTTCGCCAAAATGTTGCATTTGTTGATAACAGATCCTATCATTCTCCCCAAATACCTGACTTACTACCCCGCCTGTGTCAGGTCTTTGCATCCTTAAATAAACCACTCTGTCTTATTGGCCTGAGTTGTCCGGGGGAATCTTACAAGAATTCGGTTGTACCAGAGAGAGCTCTTCCCATCTTTACTTGTCTTGGCGAACAATCTACAGAAAAAAAAACACCGTACACAGTTTACATACAAAAGTGGTTGGAATTTTGTTGTCAACGGCAGATTAGTTCAGTGCCAAACTACTGTAGCTAATGTATTGGCATTCCTTACTGAACTATATTTTGATGCAAAAACTTGGTTATAGAGCAACCTTAACCACAAGCTCGATCAGCCTCTATTCATCGTTTTGTTATTATACCCGAGACACGGGTGCTCTAGGGACACATCCACTGCTCACTCGATTCATGAAGGTGTTCACACAACATACAGCCAACCTAGAACAAGACTTATACTTAAGTGGGGGATGAAGAATCGTTTTGAACCATTGCGTAGAATTTCTCCAGCTAAGGACTATTGGACTAAGGGATTTGACCCTTAAAGTTGCATGTTGTAGCCTTAAACTACAGCACACAAAAGGCAGCAAACCACTTACATTTGTTGCGAGTTGTAAGATGGAAATTCAAACGAGTTTGCCATAATTTTTTATGTCTATGATGTAGTCGAAGCAGGCGCGGCCAGGTAATACCGGACTGAAGATTGAAATCAAGCTGTATGCGGTTGACCGCAGACGATGTCCTCACAGATATCTCATTGAATATTTGCATCAGAACACAAGATATAAGACAAGGAGAGAAACAACTGTTCCTCAGTTTCCCGGAAGCCCACAGGAAAGTGGCGAAGGACACTATTGCACGCTGGCTGAAAATGGTTATGAGATTGGCCGGAGTGGACACAGTGATGTACAAGCCAACATTCTACTCGCGCGGCAGCAGTTTCTAAAGCCAGAAGCCGCTATGGGTACCTGTATCAGAAATCTTAGCCAACGCAGGTGGGTAAGGGAGCGCACTTTGCAGCAATATTACAACAAAAACGCCAGTGTGTGACAAAAACCCCACAGACAAAAATTTGCTGCAGCAGTATTGGACAGCTAAGATGTGTGACAAATTCTATAGTTTAAGTAGTTATCAAGCAGAAGCAGGGTGAACTAACTGAACATTTTGTTTATCACCAACATAGAGGTGGAAATAGCAAGTTTATAGTTGGGATTTGATTGCAGTATATTGACCATGGCAATGATAAAATCAAAACAACTTTATGTAGGTTACAGATGTTAATGTTTTCCTTTTGATCATATACAGCAGGAAGTTATGAATTGCACAGTTGGGTGTTAGTTAATGTATGGAACGAACATACCAAAAAAATAGATTGTATTTGAGAACAACAAACATTAGACTTGATGTTTCTAAAGTTGCTTAGAAATAACCTGTAAACACCAATATTATTCTTGCAAAGTTGATACCAAACTGAATGTGTTTGTTTGACAATATATGGACCCAGACGTGCTTTAAAGTCTCACGGTATCTCGAACGTATTACGAGATAAAATAGAAAGCATTAAACGATAATTACCTGTTTGAGAGTTTAATCTTGATTTTATGAAGGTATGGTGAGTAGAGATAACGTGACCCAGTTCCTCACCCCCACCCATTGCTTTAAAATTCTAATTCAAGCCTTCTTAAATCTTAACTAGACTGTATTCAAGAGGTAGAGTTTATACTCTGGCATATATAGTTTTTAAAAGTGACGACGCATGCGCAGACGGGATCTCGTATCTCTCACTCACCATTACTTATAAAATCAAGCATTAAAACTTCAACAGGTAAGTATAGTTTAATCTTTCTATTTTAAATTAGGTTGGCCGAAAGCATCCTAAATATAAACATTGATCAATGAGGCATTGACCGTGAATGAAACTGATGAGTGATTAAAGCAAATACCGCATTTCAGTCTGCACAAATGTTCTTAGTGTTGATATATTGGTACAATTAGATTTGTATTTAATGAACTATATAGAACTCCTTCAAAGTGATTTAGTTGGAAATGTCCCATACGACTTCAAATAACGACGTGTATAATTAAAGGTGGGTGCCCCGTCATAGTGTCCCCACATTATTCCATCAAAATTGAGATTTTGATATCAGAAGAAAGATCTCATTCTTCTAATTACTTCAGTGTAATTTAAGTCCCAGGAATTGTTTTCTTTTGATGTTATGATAAAAAACGTCTCCAAATGTGGTCGACCACATTAATTAACACATACGGTCCTATCGACCAATTTAGTACACATATTTGCTTCTACTAGCCAAAAGGCGGGACCGATTTAACTCAAAATATCTATTTTTTTTGTCGGTTATACACTTCCATATGAGGGAGAAAATATCATATCAAAAAGCAGACCATGATGTTCACCCACCTTTAAAATCAGGACACCCAGATCTGACCGCCTGTACAAGTAAACGCTTTCTGTGAAATATATTTTGAGGCATAATTTTTCGATTAAGAGCGAAATCAGAAAAAGGTTCTTTTGTTAAATTGTCTCAGAAATCCCACATTGTGCTTTTTAAAAAAGCTGAGATCGTTGTTGAACGTTTTTAATAACCTAAATATGTGAATTGTTTTAATTTGTGCGCCTTTGTGTGTTGTGTAGTGTAGGTGCTGGTGTGTGGGTGCGTGTGTTTGTGATTGTGTGTAACAGTCAAATAATCTACACTACCAGACAATCCCTTGCTCGCACCCCATATCTCTCTCGCTCTCTCTCTCATACACTCCCTCTTTCTAATATATATCCATCTGTCTGTCCGACTGTAACCATCAATCAACCATCCATCCAACTATCCAACCATCCATCCACCCACCCATCTATGTGTTTATCTGGAACACCCCCTATCCATAAGGAGCGGTCAATGGCGGTTGAAACCGTATTTCATTGTTTACAACAAAATAAACCAGTTCCAACCAAAAAAACCGGATGCAACCAACGATGAAGCCGCCCCGACAAACATTCTGACGGTGGCGGCCAAGCATCTTTCAATCGAGCAACTCACCAAATCACGATTCAAAATAGATTACAGCAATACACACACAAACCACAAACCGATTTAGGCGTTTTGATGTGGGTCGGTCATGGGTGTTTTCATGACTCACAAACGACGCCGTCTTCGTCAGTTATTCATATGTAGAAATTCAGAAATAACCATTACAGTGGAGTTGTTTCTTCAGCTCTAACGATTTTGGAAAAAGAAAATGTCGCCTTCGAACATATCAAAAATCATCATTTTTCGTCAAGATTTCACTTTTACGTGTTAAATCAATGACGACGTCTAAAATTGGGATTTCTTGGCAGCCACCGTCTAAAACATGTAAGTCTTTATAAATCTCTACCGGTATACCCTTATAAAATATTTTCTCTTTATGTTTGTATTTGTGTTTTTTTATCTTTCCTGATTAAAATTTCATTATTACTCTTGTAAGAAAATAATTTGTTTTGGCATCATTCCCTTTTTAACAAGCTTCTACACGCTTAGCGTGTTTGGTTGTTGTGCAGAGTTCTATGTTTCTCCTCCGGCGTTTTGCACTGGCCGTACCTCAGTACCAATCCTGTTGCTAGTACGCCAATTCTGAATCTGGAGATCTTCGTCGTCACTAACAAAGTGTATGGCGTAAAGCTTTGGTAGATATACACTAATCAATGCTATATAGGCTGTCAGAAGTAGAGCTGCGCATAACGCAGACACCATCTGCACAACTCCTACCGCTGTCATGTAGACCGGTATGAGCGAAACGCAAACCACCACCGTAGAATACACGCTTGCTGCTATGAATTTGGATTCATTGTAGTTGCTTGGAACTTTTCGAGCTTTGAAGGCATAGAAACAGCAGGCAATAATGATGATACTGTTGTAGGCCACAGAAACTAGAAATCCTATGCCAAGGCTACAGTAGATCTCGACACTGTCTTTTCTTGACGAGGTATACAGGTAGCGAGGGGAAGATGGATCTAGAGCGGCTGAGCAGCATGCCAGGATAATCTGTGACAGGAAACAGAATGGAAGATAAAATTGCAATTAAAATCGGAGAGCGTGACAGGGTTTCAAAGATATTTTCAGAACAATTGTACTCGCATTTTTGTCTCGAAACCATGCTTTCTAAATATTTTACCAATGCATTAAATCATATGCCTGAAGTGATTAAGCCGCAAGCACCTTTTCAATGTAGTAAAAAGATAATTTCGTATTTTCTATCGTGCCCGACAAAAAAGCAAGCTTCTTCATTGGGCCGATTAGGACAGCAGGCGAGTTCAAAACTTAGTCTTTGGTTTTCTTTTGTACTTGTCTAACAAACCTCCGAATTGTTCTTGGTAGGTGGTCTACAAACAATGAATTGCAAATTTTGGGGGAAATGTATCCCAGGAAATCTAAAGCCCAGCAAATATTTTCTGCACAAGATGTTTTCCTAAGTGCAGATGTTCCGCCAATTGAAACAAGCATAGGCCATACGTATGTCAATGTGAATATACCAGCGCATGCTTATTTCAGAAAATAATACTACAAACAACTCCACACTCTACGTGTTAAGCGCTATGGGTTGCTTGATTTCATACATGACTTCCAAATTCGGCAGTCCCACTTGCGCTAAAAAAAAATACTTTCCCTTTCTACCTACATGCTAATGTTGAAATTGTGACTATATCAGATCGTTTTTACATTTGTCATTTACGGTCTATTAGCAGAGCTATGATTGTTGCAAAATGTCAAAACCTGATTGAGGTGTTCTGATTTTTACAAATCTCTTACTGGACCTTTAAATAAACTCCTCAAAAAAAGTTTGGATTTTTTTTTCTCAGACACTTATTTCTCATTTAATTGAAAATTACATTACACTCTTTTGCATATCAGTGCAAAGCTCAGGTATTCCTCTCTACAATGACACCAAAATTATAAGAATTGATTTCTTCATGGTTGAGTGACACTCATTTGAATACCGGTAGGTCTAAAAAAGAAAGTGCCAAATTTCAATACCTCAGTTTAAGAGTTACACAGGGTTAGGTTTGCTTTGAACGCGGGTCTTTGAATAGGAAAACGTCAAAGAGTGGTCATTCAGGATCTCATCATGCCACGAGTATCAGATGAACAGAAGGCTCGTGCCATGGGGCAAATTGAAGCTGGCATATCCCAGAATCAAGTTGTAGCCAATGTTGGGGTAAGCCCTAGTGCTATATCAAAATGTGAACAAAATCCGTGCAAACTGGTAATGGGAAGGTGAGACCCAGAAGCGGTTGACCCCGGGCGACAACACCCCAGAAAGTCAGGTTTATTACTCTCTGCTCTTCGGAATTGGAGATTGTCTTCCAGATATTTACAGGCAGTATTGACACAAGTCCAATCTGAGAGCATGGTAACCTGCTAAGAAGCCAGCAACGCCAGCCCTTCGCCATCAGGTCCGGTTAAGCTGGTGTCGGCAACACCAGTAGTGAAATTTCAGATGAATGTAGATTTTGTCTTCGGATGTTGGATGGCAGAGTTAAAGTTTGGAGGAGACGTGATGAAGTTTCCCTGTCTGTTGCTTGGAAGAGCGAACAAGACAAGACTTGTTTTATTTTAAAGGCAACGATGCTACCGTTTTTTCGGGGACAATAATTCTAAGGCCGTTTGCCTCTCTTATGTCCTCAATCTGGACGATAATGCAGTACTCCGAGACGATAAGGTCCGTCGTATCGTGCTAGGATCGTCATGAGTAACTTGAGAATTGAAAGGGTTAAAAAAAAAACTCACAGTAGCCTGCCATCAAGCAAACTCATTACCTGGGCACATTCCTTTTAAACCTAATCCTCTTAATTTAGCAACCTTAATTGAGAAAAGTACAAGAAAGTAGAAGGAAAGTAGCCACCGCGTTTGCCGAATATCTGCACGCGTTGCGGTGTCGGCCAATTAAATGATCAATTTTCTTGACATGTTTCAAACATAGACCCACAACGCGTTGCAAAGTATATAGCAACGGTTGGAACCTCACAACAGCTTTTGCAAGCCATCACAGCGCGTTTGCGAGCTTCACAACGCGTTGCAACCTACACACGCGTTGTGCGAAGGTCACAAGCCATAAGGGTCATAACGTATTGCCTGCAACGCGTTGTGAGAAAGTAGCACGCGTTGCGACATTTTGGCAACGCGTTGGGGCGTCGCCAATAAACATGCATTTCTGTGACTTATTTTAAAAAAAAAATAGATCCACAACGCGTTTTCGGCAATACGTTATGACCTTTATGGCCTTCACAACGTGTTCAAAAGCCTTCACAACGCGTTGTGAAGCTTACAACGTGTTGTGAAGCAAATTCACAACGCGTTGTGAAGGCACTAAGGGTCATAACGTTTGCGCAACGCGTTGTGAATGTTTTGCAAATCGCGTTGTAAGTAGCAACGCGTTGTGATTTATATTTTTATATACGTAACAGAAATTCATTATTTTGATTGTCCGACACCGCAACGCGTTGTCGAAATGTCGCAATGCGTTGTGACATCTCACAACGCTTTGCGGCACTACGTTTGACCCTTATGGCTTGTTGGACCTTGAAAACGCTTTTGAAGCTTGGCAATGCGTTGTGAAGCTTGCAAAGCGTTTGTGGAAGGTTTGCAACGCGTGGCAAAGTTCTAGCACGCGTTGTGGTCTATTTTTTGAAATACGTCAACAGAAATTCATATTTGATTGGCCGACTCCGCAACGCGTTGCTGAAAGGTCGCAAACGCGTTTGCCGAAATGGTCTCAACGTACGCGTTGCAGCAATACGTTATGTGCCTTTATGGCTTGCGATATCCCGCGCAAATACGAACATTAACCAATCACAATTAAGCACCCATGGAACTTAACACTAACATGGCGGCAACGCCAGTGCTATAGCTGCACCGTCTGATGTATTTACACCTGCCGAATTTAATAGGCAATTTACAAGTCTCTTAAATCCACTAATCCCTGGGGATTATACTTCGGTCTTCTTACGTTCGGTCTTGCAGAGGGTCACCGTACAGGTACTGAAATGTGTCACTTTCTCTTTCAGACCTACCAGTATTCAAAGGAATGGCACTCAACCATGTAGTAATCAATTCTTATCATTTTGGTGTCATTGTACAGAGGGATAACTGAGCTTTTCACTGATATGCAATAGAGTGTAATACAATTTCCAATTAAATGAGAAATACATGTCTGAAAAAAAATTCCAAACTTTTTTTGAGGAGTTTATTTACAGAAATATAATTGTTAAATAACTTTCATATATAAAATGTGAAAAAAAAGATATATTCAGTAAAGATCAGTAATACTCAATGCATGTAAGGTTACATTGTCTTGTTTGAACAACATCAATAACAGTATTCATCGTTTATTTGGATTGATTTATTCCTTGTTAATGTTTGAACGACAGCTATTTACATAACCTTATTCTACACACTAGAAATGGATGTAGGTTTACGGATTAGGTTGACAAAATGAAACCTTTTGTACGTCTTCTTTATAATATTTGTCTTCTTTATATTCACAGTAAACCTTGCAAAATCTACCGTTTAATAATGATATTGGTGTTTATTTACAGTAAGATTACGCCATATTGCTGGCAACTAAGCTACCAGCAACATGTAAAATCTTCCTTACATCTTCTCTGGTAAAATGTTTTACGCCGATTTTTCAATCCGTTTTTATGTTATTAATATTGGTCGACCAAAAAGAAGCACTCTCTTGCTCATAATTAACCTCCAATCAAATACCAAAAAAAGTAGCTTTTCTTCAGACACCGACAAGTTGACTATATACTTCATGTACTATCTGAAGTTCTAGGGACGAGACTATGAGTGATCGAGCCATGGATCTTTAATCAACCCAGGCGAGCAGATAAAAGTAGATTTTTCTTTAAGCTCTTTGACAACGACTTTGTCACATTTTCTCCAGAAATTAAACACGACTTGTTAATTTAGAATTTGCTTTGTTAACGATATTTGAAGAGAAAACAAGTTTCAATGCAGTAAGGAGAAAAACGGCAATCTCGCAATAGAAAGATACAATGACCCAGTCTCAGTCGAAGCATATCTATAGAATGTATTCTTAGTTTAATTGCCTGTTACCAGAAGAAAAGAAATCTTTAAAAAATATCTTGAATCATTATCTGCTCCAGAATAAAGCTATATATTTATTACTACTCTCTAAATATCTTAGATCAAATTCAGATTTTTTCCCCATTTTAAAATTTCTTTATATTTTAAAGATATGATATGGAACACGTAGATCTGAGCTCGTTACTTTGGTAACAAAGAAATGGAACCGAATTATATTGCAGTATTTTGCATCAAGGACGCGAATTCATATTCAAAGTACATAAATACATTGCGTTATTAAAAATTACTCGGGCTGCATTGTATAGTTGACGAGACTTGAACCCCTAAATGGGCCATTCTTCGGTCACGTTTGTGACCTAAAAACGGAAAATTTTGATTTTCAACCTAATGCTGTTTTGCCAACATACGTAACCAATCTGTTACTTTTGGTATAATGAATTATATTTAGTCCAAACCTAACCAAGAAATATTTCCACTTTTACCAGATAGGTCATTTTGTCCTGAGGGGCAAACAACGTTCGGTCACGTTTGTGACGTCAGACAAAAGGGATTTTTAGAAGTCAAAATTTAACTGTAAAATTTTGTGAGTTTTTAAGTACTCACATTCACATATTTCAAAACGACATTGGTACTTGTCGTTAATTAAAAGTACCAAGCAAACTTACTTGGTAATTAACAAATTTACATCAATAAGTACGGTTACATCTGTGACATTGGTGGTTACGTGTGTGTCATCCAGGCCCGTACTCGGGGGGGGGGGGGGGGGGAAAAAAAAAAAAAAAAAAAAATTCCATAAAAGGGGCAAAAGGTCCACTTTTTGCTGATTTTTTTGATAAAAAGGTCCACAACTTAGAGAAATTTTGACAAACAAGTCCACTTTGTGTTGAAACAAATGTTCAAAAAGTCCACAGAAAGGAACATTTTTAGGGGTTAGGTCCACTTTTACCAAAAAAGTCCACGTTTTCGAAGTCCCGCACCCCCCCCCCCCTCAAAAATAAATCATACGTACGGCCCTGGTGACATTTTTGTTAACTTATAACACAAAATCTGTGATCACTTTTAATGTGCACCAAAACTGAAGTTGTAATAAAATTTAGTGTATTTCCATATTCACAACTATTTGAAGCACTTTCATTACAATGTCATCAGTAATAACCTGCAAGCAGCAATGCTACACCTAGTATGCAGATTTCTTGGGCTGAAATAGTGTAATTCTGCTAAATTTGGCAACTTCACCCAATAATTTCAAAAGACACATGGAAATCGGGTTTAAGTCAGTCTTTGCTATAATTAATTGTTGTTTTCTTGTTAAACTGATCATATTCGTATTTCAACTAATAATAAAGGTTAATACTGCTACCTTCTTCAATATGACCAATAATTTATGTCCTTCAAATACAAAAATGGGTAGTACATCAATAACTTTTGAAAGAAGAAAGATCTAAACCGTTTATTTTGTGTAGCGGAAGGTACACACAAACTGGCTTTTAACATGAAATATGAACATTACTTAGACAGTGCCTAGTAGTGATAAAACTTCTTTGTCTTTTTGGTCACGTGTGTAACATACCATACCAATTAAAATTCTTTGAAAATTGGAGTCCACACAATATTTTTACTTTAGGCAATATTTAAAACAAAATTAATAGCTATTCAATATAATACTAAAGAAGCAAAATGATGTAATAATCTCACTTTTTTTACCCAAAAATTAAACACATTCATTTATGCAAATGATCATGGTGTTTGAATTGAAGATATTGTTTAAAAATATCATGCAGGGAACTTGGAATGGTGGTTAACGTGATAATGTAAAGAAATTTACAATTAACTTCATTTTTTTTCATCAAAAAGGTACCTTTTAGTCAGGTAGAACCTTCATGTGACCGTACAGTTGAGTATATACACAATTATTTTGCTGAAAATGATAGATTAGGGTGTGTAGAATAAGAATCTGCCGGGTGCCACCTGCAATCCTTGGCCATTTTTGAGAACTCCAAGATGGCGTCGCCATAAATGATAATTAATCTATTCAACCCTATAGTATCAACTATGGAGTTACTAAGATATCCGATAGGATCCAGAACAAGTGTATGGTAACTTTAACTTAAGTCAACTCAAATTCCAAATGTAATCAAAATCCAATCATTTTAAAATATACCTTTTTAAATATTTTAAAAAGTGGCTTTTTAAAAGTTTTTTTACTTAGATTATGTTGTTTAATAGACACATGAATTTATTTCTGATACTTGTTTAAATTTGCAACATGACGAAAATCATATGGGCAGCGAAAAACCGTGCAACATCTTCAACAATTACGTCACACATATTTTAAGTATTACAGCCTTCAAATTCGAAATCAATGTGTCCATGCCATTAGAAATGTATCCCTACCTTTGGATCCATACCCAATTGTACAACATACCTTCCATTTGTTTCAAGCGTCAGTCATCGAAATAAAACTAATATTGGTGCAAAGTTGTCAAATATACAATAGGAATTACCATTTTTTCACATATATTCACTCAAATTTATAATTCGACACATTTTAATTATCGGGAATTACCTGGTTCTTGCTGGGTGTGGGCGGTGTTATGCTCCATGTCAGGTTACAGTTCTAATTGTTTCTTGATACAATATTTTATACTTTAAGGTAATTTTAGAAACTTGATGTCAAAGTATTTTTGAAGATATTCACGTTTTTGGCTGCCATATTAATTGACTTCATGTTACAACGTTAAATGTATCAGAAATATATTTATTGTGTCTAATAACATAATCTAAGTATTTCATGTTTATTTTTATCGCAGGTATTTGCTGTTTCAGGGCATATTTTAAAATTATTAGATTTGGCTTCCATTTGAATTTGAAGTATGACTCAATGTTATAAGTGCCATGTACTTGTTCATTGGGGTCCTATAGTATATCTAGTAACTCCATAGTTTGATAATATATGGTTGAATAAATAATTATCATTATGGCGACGCCATCTTGGATTTCTTAAAATGCCCAAGGATGCCCAGGTGGCACCCGGCAGATTCTTATTCTACATACCCTAATCTATCAATTTCAGCAAAAAAAATGTATATATACTCAACTTTACGGTCAGGCCATAACTTGGACCATATCTCCCCGACTATTTTTGAAGAATGGCCCAATACTCGATACCGTGAATCCACAGAATTTAGCAGACAGTCGTAATACACGCATCAAAGGCCGCACAAATAATAGCACACTGTATACATATGACAAGTAGTTTGTCAAACTTATCGAGGAACTTCGAATATGGACAAACATTGCAAGTTAATATCGCAAATATTCCAAAATTTCTCGATCGCTATTCCAAGTTTCTTAATCGAACATCTTTCGAATATCAAGAAACATTTTGATTATTGACCAATATTCATGTTTATCGCCGACATTCAAATTTTTTATCAGTTTTCCAAGGCTATGGGGTCGAAAAACTTTAAATATCTTGAATATTTGGATAACCCAAGTTTAATCAGAAACTGGAAATGAATATCGACTGAGATTTGCAGAACATGGAATATCGACGATATTCCAAGTTTTGCCTAAAAAAAAAAAAAAAAAAAACGTTGGCCGCAGTGGGAATCGAACCCACGGCCTTTAGAGAGCGCTCGTGGGAATCGAACCCACGGCCTTTAGAGAGCGCTCGTGGGAATCGAACCCACGGCCTTTAGAGAGCGCTCGTGGGAATCGAACCCACGAGCGCTCAATCCACAAGACCACACGTGCCCTCTGATTTTTGTATAACTGTGTAGTATTTACCGAATTATGTAAAAGTTTGTTACTATCTATCGATTAAAATCATAACTCTGGTCGTCCCATGTTTCATTTATAGGTATTGATAAAAACGAACTATGGAAACATTTTGTCTTTTAGAGGGCTGTTAAGTTGTCCGAGGCTGTCCTATGAACAGAGATTAATCGTAGATAATAATGCTTATAATTATATACGCTATCAGTTTTGAAAAGAGTAGGTTTTTAAGTTCTTCCTTTCCCATGTGTCGCTTCTTTTGCGTGGTATTTCTTAAAGGCGCGGGGTGCTTTCCCATTTTCTCTTTTGTATTGTTTACGATTTTGATACTCTGGGTCTATACCAAATTCCTTATGGAACATGTTTTGATACTAATATTGTACGTATGGTTCAACGAATTTCAAGATATATTGTAGCAGCTCTTAATAATGAATGCCGAATGCCAAGAGGATCCTCAACATAGGGCCGACCTTTGAATACGTGAGTGCAAGAGCAGCGTTTTAGGCATGGAAATAATAAGAGATAGAGAGAAAGTGTGGAATGGCCCCTTTTATGTCAAACTCACGATCCGGGCTCACGATACATTGCTCTTGAGGTTCACCATGAACATCCTCTTATTTCAAATGACTTATTAATCCACAAGTCATGATGAAGGACAAGAAACCTGTCACGACTCATACATAAATCACAATAAATGTTAAAAGCTCATGTAGACTATTGGCACGAAAAATATCTCATCAGGTGTAAAATATCCTAAATGTTGTCTACCTCGGAAAGCTTCGGAAATGATTTAAAGAGACATGAGGAGATTTCCAGAACGAAGCGCCCCCAATTTTTTTCGAACCCGAGTTTTTTGCATATTTGGAATGCTTTCCAATGTATTAGATCACACCTGAAGTGAATGAGCCGAATACGCCGTCTTTATGTAATAATATGATGATTTAGTACTTTCTGTCGTGCACGACAGAAATTCAAAGCACGGTGTTCTATGGGGACAATTGCGATAGTGAGGCAAGTTCAAAAACAAGGTTTGCTGTTTTATTTTGTACTTGTTTGTCCAATAAACCTTCGGAACGTTCTTGGTTGGTGGTCTACAATCGATCCTGTGCAATTTGAGAGAAATTCCTATCATAAAAAATCTCCTCCTGTCACTTTAAGTGACATCTTAACTCAATGACAGCCAGCATACACGCACATGTGGAGATCCTGTTTAATCACATTACATAGAGATATGATTTTCTTGATTCAATCCACCCCTTGTCACACTGCCTTATCGCCTCTACGTGACGATGAACACTTTGTCCGGTCATGCGATATTCTTATTTTACTTCTTTAGCAACATGGGCGTCTTCAAGAGATAAGCTCCTAAGAATTCAAGTCGACATAGCCACCTTACAAGAAAACCACGATCTAGGCAGATTCGGTACACTCAAGGAAAGGACTACACATTCTTATGGCCAAGGGCACCATCAGCAGAAGAACCTCGTGAATTGCGTTGGTTTGCAGTTAGTAACTCCTTACTGAGTTCAGTGGAGCATGGTAACGGTGGATCAGAAACGCCTCTGACACTCGCCTTCACACCAGCGAGGGCCCAGTCTCCCTCATCAGTGTTATGCTCCAAACCTGACTTCCACTTCTGAAGCCAAGGATGAATTCTATGACAACCTTGAAGCTGTAATCAAGTGTATCCCAAGTGATGAACACCTCCTTCTCCTGGGTGATTTCAATGCGAGGGTGGGTTCTGACACGAGTCCTGGCCATCTTGCTTGGGACATTGGTGTCGGTAGACCAAATGACAATGAACAACGTCTTCTTGAACTGTGGCCTACTATAACCTGTGTGGACCAACAACGTTTTTCATGACCAAAACCTCAGCAAAAGATCCTGGCGCACACCAAGCTCCAAACACTGGCATCAACTTGACATGATCATCACAAGGCGATCTTTCATCAATTGCCATCAAACTCACTAGGTATTACCATAGTTCAGACTGCGATACAGATCATGCCTTGGTCTGCTGTAAGATCGGACTTGCACCAAAGAGGATGCACCCCCGCTCTAAACAAGTTGGTAAACCACGCATCAATACAATCACGATGCAGCAAGCGGGACATATTTGAGCAATTTGCTGTTTCCTTCAATGCATCCATGGGCTTGACTGGTCCATCAGGTGGGGTGATACTGCAACAGAAAAATGACTCATCTTCATGAGACAATTCAGAGTCCGCATTGTATTCTTTGGAAGAAACCAAGCAGACAACGATGGTTTGTGGCCAAGTCAGGCTTACTTACTCCAGTCATTGAAGCCAAAAGAGAGCGTTCAGGGAGTTATAAGAGTTCACTTCCACACAACAACGGAGAGTGCGTCAAGCAGCTAGAAGTGACGTTCAGCGGAAGGCAAGGCAGTGTGCCAATGAATACGGCTGGGATGAGCTTTGAAGAAATACAAACCGCTTCTGCAAAGGGCAACAGGCAAACATCAAGAACTATGTATGATAGAATAAAGAAGGCGTCGGCCATCTCAGTGCAAAACAGCACCCCTGGCCATCAAAGTCCTACAGTGGTGAAGTCATACAGGACAGAAGTAAGAGATGGAGCGCTGGTGGAACACTTTTCTGAGCTCTTCTCTACAGGAAACGGATTTTGTCACAACCTCACCCTTGAAAGATCAAGAGTCTTCCTACCATGGCTGCCCTTAGATGCTGTAACCTACAGCGGATGACTTGAAAGGCCATCAACAGTCTATCATCGGGAAACGCCCCGGGGAATGATGGAAATACCACCAGACGGGATCCAATGCTGTTTAAAAAGCTCTCCGGCTTCATCCACGACTGTAGTTCTCTGTCAATTGTGGGAGGAAGGAGCTGTACAACAGGACATGCGCGACTCAAGAATCATCAAACCTCTACAAGAACAAAGTGAAAGAAGTGATTGAAACCATACAGGGGTATTTACCTCCTTAGTATTGTCGGCAAAGGTTTTGCCCGTGTTGCTGTGTGAGCGTCTTCAAGTCCTGGATGAAAGGGTGTTTGTATCCTTGAGTCTCAGTGCGGATTTCGTGCTGGAAGATCTACGATCGATATGATCTTCTCCATACGCTAACTACAGGAGAAGTGCAGAGAACAACAGAAGCCACTTTACATTGCTTTCATAGAGACCTGACCAAAGGCTTTGACCTGGTTAGCAGGAATGGACTGTTCCAAAACCTCCAGAAGATTGGCTGTCCACCAAGGCTTCTGAGCATCATAAGAATCTTTCCACACTGACATGAAGGCAACGGTAGAGTTGACGGCACGCCTATCAGAGCGTTTGAATTAGCAGTGGTTGTGTTTTTTTTTTTTTTTTTAAGGCAGGATGTGTTTTGCCCCAACGCTCTTTGTGATATTCTTTTCAGTTGACTTCTGAAGTAAGCATTCGGTACAGCCACAGAAGGCATCTAAATGCACACCAAGTCTGATGGTCGGCTCTTCATCCTGCACGCCTTAGAGCTTAGACAAAGGTTCGTCAGATAGTGATTCGTGACATTGTTGTTGTTGATGATGCTGCCATTACTTCACATTACAAGCAGGAACTTCAGCGCTCTAGTCGCTTCTCCGGCCTGTAAGGACTTCGGAATTGTCATCAGATTGAAGAGACTAATGCCTTGCCCAAGCTGTCAAGAACCACCTGTCATCACACTCGCAATTACACACTTGAGGTTGGTCAGGACTTCACCTACCTAGGGTCCACCATCATTGACAGTCTGTTCCTCGACTGCAGGAGAAATCGGCAAAGCATTGGTAAGAGCAGACTAACTCTTGCCCGCTCTTACAACGCGTGTGTGGGAAAATCCGAAAGCCTGTCCATTAAGACAAGGCAGCAGGTTTACAACGCCGCATAATCCGCAAATACTGTTGGTAGTGCATAGTGGAAGGGACTACATCTCTAGGCATGAGAAGAACTCAACAGCTTCATCTGCGCTGTATAGACGATTCTGGGGTCACTTGGAAGAACACATGGTGCCAAATTCAGAGCTCCTGACTCGAATTGGACTACCCCACATCATACATTTTTAGACAACGCAGACTCCGATGACTGGGCCATGTCGTCGAATGGAGGATGGCCGTCTACAAGGATATCACTGTATGTGAAGCTTACATCTGCAAGAGGAAGCGTTTGTCGACCCATGCTCCGCTACAAGATATTTGTACGCGTGAAATGTGTACCCTGAACATCGACATCGGGTGCTGGATGAAATTGCTGACAATCGTCACCGTTGGCGGGAGAACAGTGAAGCACACCTCTTGAATTGGAGAGAACAACAGATCATCAGCGAGTTTGAGAAGCAGCGAGCTAAAGAAAGCTGCACAGATCCCTGGCTAGTCAAGCTGTGACATACCATATATGTAGCACCTGAGGCAGAGACTGCCACTCTAGGATGGGCCTCTTCAGGCACAGACGTCGCTGTTCACTAACCTGTGACCAATGTGCGGCGACTGACGGAGGACAGTGATGATGATGATTTTGGTGAAAAAATAATAAATCGGCCATGGCTGATTTTATGCTAATTAGCATAATAAAAACCCATAAAGCAGTATCGCTATTAAAAACTTGTTCTGTCCTTACATCGCACTGGAGTTAAATTTTCCACTTTTATTTCAGTAATGTTAATGTAGTAATGTCCTCTAATTATGGGCCAAATTTAGAAAAGTCTTTTTGAAAAGTGTTTCCATTTGTCGGCGGGAGAATTGTGTGTGAAAGCACAAAAATCTATTGTAGGACCGCCATTGCATCGGGTGCCACACGATTTTCATTTCTTTCCTGTATGTGGTGTGTTGTTGTACCCAATCAATGACCAGAGTCTTGGAGAAAAAATCCCAACGGCCAAATGGTGTTTTTTTTTACTGGAGGGGTTGTCCACATGGGAGTGCGCAAGATAATATAGAATAAATGTTAAGTAAGGGTTGTAGTATATGAGTTAATTCGATTATAATATTTTCCTTGACTGGACAGATCTGTTAGCCTTCGTCTATGCTTGCTTCTTGGAAGAGTGGCTTCAAAACTGCCGATTGACCTGCGGTTCAGGGCGGTTGACCCGTGTTTGAAACAATAGAAACCGGTTTAACCGCAAAGAACCGAGCGGAACCGGCGACTAACCGGTGGTTGAGTTTTGAAGCATCCCCTGATACGTAACGCCCAATTCCTATAAAGTTGGCACCACATGATAGCATGAAGATTCTTCTTTGCATTGGTGGAAGCTTCAGCACGGCAATTTGCATTAGGAAGTCAATATGACCTCTTAAGTTCAAGAAAGTATCATGAGCTGAGAATTAAAAAGTTCTAACTGACAATTTGGCCTTTTTTAAAAGTTCACAAAAACAATATTAAACAAAAGAAATTTACAAAAGTGTGACCTTTAAACAAATTTACATTTTGAAAACCTTAACAAAATACATATCATATTAAAGCTTAGCAAATGTAAATTTCAAAAATATTATCTCACAAAAAACAAAATCCCCAGTCAGAACCTCAGCTCTCATCTCAAGGTATAACAATATCGGATATAGGGTGGAAAATGGATATTTTACTTGCTCGAAAATATTATTTTAAGACACTAAAACGCTCTAAACACCCCGAAATAAAGAAACTCCCCATCCCTGAAATTTGTCAAGTTCAAACGATACATCAGATTATACATTATGGGATATAATTGGAAGCGGCGTTTATTTACGCTTATTTTGACACTTCATTCATTGTTATTTGTGGCACTCGGCTGAATATTGTTTAAGTTATGCCCACCAAACAACCCCAGGATTTAAAAGTTGCAGTAAATCCTATTGACAACCAATGGAAAATCAGTGCAATACCGATTCTCATTCTCTATTGGGTCACGTGGTCAAAAGCCCCTTGACATTCTCTTTGAAAAGAATGGTGCTCAACAGAAACCTACAATGCGCATTGGACTTAATGGAAACGGGTGTCTCATCGAGCGTTTTTTATTTCTTTCGCCACAACTTTTTGGGAAACTTCATCTTACCATGAAAAAATAAGATGGATAGAGAATTTTCACGTTTCCAGGGCCTACAAAATGGACGATTCAAATATCCGTGATGGGCACGTTAATTGCTCATCCACACAGATTGAATGATTGTATTAGTATGAAATGATAATTCTCCAAGTGGGCATTCAAAGACAAGAGAGGTAGTGCTTTTCACACTTGCGACGACAGCCCAAGACCATGTGCAGAACTAAAATTTGTTTTGTATGCCATGTTTTAGATTTGAAAGCATTTTTTCAGCTAGCAGCTCCGTTTATATTCCCGTACTTCAATGACATTCAGCCAACTTTAGAGTTCATACAACTGAAAGAATGATTTTGTCTAGTCAAATTGATTATATTCACATTGTTAACAATAAAATGATGAAATTATGATTTAACTTCGTAGTTATAAATCTAATTATCAGTGCGTTACCTTAGGGAGCATATTTCAGACACAATTATCCTAAAATTCAATTTATTTTTCTCGTGGATCGTGACACAATTATTGTTACACAATTATTGTATGGTTATTACCTAATGGTTGTAACAATGCGTCTCTTCATAATTTCTACTGAATTTTATGAAAAAAGGACGTTTCATATTCTTTATTTCTTAATATCTGATACCTGTTCGGCATTTTTATGGCGGGGTGGGGGGTGGGGCTGTACATGAACATCAGTAACCACTCACGTTACAAGAATTCGGAGGTGATCCTCACTGATCTCTATACAATGGATTGTTACACAACAGTAACTGTATATAGATATGAGTTTATAAGTATAAGTTTTTACTGCTCCGTTTCACTCGATTTCGCCTCGTGAAATGGAGAAGTCCAATTTTACCTCATGATATAAGATATGTACTATCACACTCTTAGGCATTCAATATTTGTATACCAGTATTATTTATTAGAAAGCTGCAGCTTTAGAGCCGACAAACACGAGTAATGCATTCTAAGCTTTAATCACAACTTCAAATACATTACATTACCCGAGATGCGTTGTGTACGGACGAGTCGTTTGTTATGGCACGCTAGAACGCACATAAAACGTCGAGTCTGACACAACATGCGTCGAGTTGGACCATGGACGTAATACCAACAACACACTAGTATCAAAGACCCTATCACGTTGCCGCCTTTTGTTATTAAATCACCATTTACCGGCTTAAGATAATGCGATAATCACCCTCTCTCAGCAGGAGGGCTGACTGGCCTTCGCTTGAATTTTCTTTATTGAACATCCAATTCCTATAAATTTGGTACCTACAGTATAGCTTAGAATTTATTAAATTTACTTTTTCCATTGTATCAAAATATGTAGAAACTAACGATGACGTCACTATTACGTCATAAGGTAATAAATTTTAAAAATACTGCATATAGGAAGAAACATTGATATCTGGCAAATTTACTGGCTTAAAAATAATATTGTAACACTTAAACATTTTCCATCATGTAGAGACATTATGGCGTCATTATGACACGTTAGTATGTTGGTACTCATTTTGGTATCAAAGGAAAGAAGAGGACCTGTTATCTATTGCAACTAAAATCAAATGTCTGTGATATTCCTGTGTCGTACTGGGCGTGTTGGTATTTCCCTCCTGAAAGGGGGGGGGGTGGCAGTGGCTTAAATTTCTTTATGACATTGGGGGGATTGGGTTGATGAAAATTTATGGATGAAATGGGGTTTGCTGAAAAGATCCATTACTAGCGCTCTAAAAAATGTGCCATTTAGAAGCTAAATTCATTAAATATAATTGTAATTTGAACAAAATGCGCGGAAATGGAAATTTACCATTTTTAAACTATTATGGTAAAATATGAGGTTATTTTGGATCAAAAACACGTGAATGGGTATCAACATTGGGGGATGATCATATTGACCATCCCCCTCATCAAAATATTGGGGAGATATATCCCCCCCCCATCCCCCCGGGATTTACGCCTATGGGGGGGGGTGATTGCCACACCCTATCCATCACTTTGGGATCACCCTTTACCTTTCCTATACCCCGGTAGTGTTTTAATGGGGGGGCATGAAACGGAGAATAAAATGTCAATACATTAACTCATTTGACACCGGCTTTTGGTTGGGCGAAAAGAATAGAAGAGAACGGTAACAACCCCCCTCCCCTGGGGGGGGGGGGTTGTTATTAATTAAGACGAGGGTTAATTCATTTATGATTTATACATTTAATTAGGTATAAAGTATGACTTATCACATTCATATTTCAGATGAAACTGACTTTGAAATTAGTTCGACATGGTATCGGCTATCAAACAGCCACTGCGGTAAACAAATTCAACATAACCGGAAGTTAAATATTACAATTTTGTGGGTTTTCGATGTACAATTACACGTGTTGGGCGCGCTTAGGCACCAGTTCAGAAGTTATATATTGTTACAAGGTACATTGAACTTTCATAACACCGTTTCTCAAGAGTCGGAAGTGATCGGAACATCTTCATATTATTTTCACAAGATTTTTAACAATTACGGGTCACAAAATCACCCAAAATGCAAGCTTATTTTATACAGTCGTAGCTCCACAAAGGAATTACGGATTTTGATGGGGTTTTCGGTATTTTCTGAACAAAATTCTCCTCTATTTGGTGACAACAACTTGCCAAAAAAAGATGGAAATTGAATGTACTGTGCAAAAAACCCCTACAGTCAGGGGTCACAACATCCGGTCAAATTACAAAGTTTTGTGGACAGCTTTTCCCGTAGTCACTGAATCGACCGCGGCAAAGAGATATACGGTCTCGGTGTATGCATATGAATACACATCGAGTGGCTAGCTTTTGTCGAGATGAATGGGTAATCGAATTAGGTAATTGGTGGTTTTCGCGTTGGTTGTCCTTCTCTCTATTATGTCCATGGTTGGACAAAACCGCGTCGAGTTTGGCACAACCACGTCGAGTTGGACACAGCAGCGTCGAGTTTGACATTATAACCGCAGCGAGTTTGCAACACGCACTTGACCCCAGTTGTATGACGAGCCGAGTTTTATCACGAGCCGAGTTTTATTTTAATATTTTTTTTTTTGATTTTATTTTTTATTTTATTTTATTTTTGTTTTATTTTTTTTATTATTTTTTTATTTATTTTTATTTAGTTATCTTTTATTTATTTATTCATTGATTTTATATATTCATTTATTTTTATTTATTTTTATTCATTTATTTATTTTTATTTAGTTATTTTTATTTAGTTATTATGTATTTCTTATTTTTACTCATTTATTTATTTATTAATTTTTATTGAGATATTTTGTATTTATTCATTTATTTTTATTAGTTTATATTTATATTTTTTTATTTATTTGTTCATTTATTTACTTGTATTTATTTTGGTAAAGCGAAACTGAAAATGATTTATTCCCTGTTGATCTTGTGAATTAAGGAATAAAGTATGCTATAGTACTTTCAAACGAAAGTTTTTTTATTTCATAGTGAGAAAGCGGCTGAATGAGCGACGTCCTACTTTCACCCAGACAACATAGCATTACAAGCCATTTGCTATTCACGGTAATAACATCAAAGTGATCACAGGTGCAAAAAAAAAAAAAAAAAAAAAAAAAAAACCGATCAATTTAGGTCCGGTAAACTTATGTTCGACCGCATGTGGAGACATTTACAATGGGGTACAATAGGCGTGAGGGGAATTAATGGATTTGTTTTTTTAATTCCATCGGACTTAGTTAATACCGGTAATAACTACACGTGTGGACACGACTATAGATCACAAACGGTCTCGGTGTATGCACATGAATACACATCGAGTGCCTAGCTTTTGTCGAGATGAATGGGTAATCGAATTAGGTAATTGGTGGTTTTCGCGTTGGTTGTCCTTCTCTCTATTATGTCCATGGTTGGACAAAACCGCGTCGAGTTTGGCACAACCACGTCGAGTTGGACACAGCAGCGTCGAGTTTGACATTATAACCGCAGCGAGTTTGCAACAAGCACTTGACCCCAGTTGTATGACGAGCCGAGTTTTATCACGAGCCGAGTTTTATTTTAATATTTTTTTTATTTGATTTTATTTTTTATTTTATTTTTGTTTTATTATTTTTTTTATTTTTATTTAGTTATCTTTTATTTATTTATTCATTGATTTTATATATTCATTTATTTTTATTTATTTTTATTTTTTTATTTATTTTTATTTAGTTATTTTTATTTAGTTATTATGTATTCCTTATTTTTACTCATTTATTTATTTATTAATTTTTATTGAGATATTTTGTATTTATTCATTTATTTTTATTAGTTTATATTTACATTTTTTATTTATTTGTTCATTTATTTACTTGTATTTATTTTGGTAAAGCGAAACTGAAAATGATTTATTCCCTGTTGATCTTGTGAATTAAGGAATAAAGTATGCTATAGTACTTTCAAACGAAAGTTTTTTTTTTATTTCATAGTGAGAAAGCGGCTGAATGAGCGACGTCCTACTTTCACCCAGACAACATAGCATTACAAGCCATTTGCTATTCACGGTAATAACATCAAAGTGATCACAGGTGCAAAAAAACTTAATCGGTTGCTCGCCATTGTGCAATGTATTTCTAATAGCAAAGCCACTGAAAGTTAAATATACATGTGTATATCGTTCGATGACAAATGTTTGGATAAGAAGATGGGATTTCATGTCATTTCAGAATTGAATATGAGAAAAAAAGAAAGATGTCATGTGAACTTAGGATAAATATTTGTCTTCGATTCTTGAGAAAAAATAAAGAAAATACAAAAACCTAAAATAGTGCCATGTCTTATTGAAAAAATTATGTTGGAACCTTACTGAACTGGTAAATAATACATAATGTTGTCGTAACGGGGCAGGAATTGCCCTAGTTAACTTCAATAATACACCTGTTAGATAGGTACTGGAGAAACAAAGTGCAAATTTGATATTGTTATTGTCACAAATCGTATTACATTAACCAGAAATTACACAAAATGTTGGCAATAATTAGGTCAAGCCATTTTGGAGAGGACTTCTATTGAAAATAAGATAAGGCAAACGAACGAGTCAGCGACAGACACAGGCAGACACCAATGAAAGAATGGGTGACAAAGAAAGGTGAAAGAAAGGAAAGGACAGTTAAAGAAAAAAGGAAGAACATAGGGAATTATTGTGAGATATAGATTTTATATTATGAATGGACAATGTCTCCCCACTTCCTGTTGTGTAGGAAGCCGTGCTATGGGATATCCCTAAGAAAAAACATTTTCCGGTTCAATTATGTTTTTAATTGAATCCACAGAGCACATTAACAAACAAAATGTCATTCTTTTAGATATCTTAAATATAAGGAGTTGATTTTTTATCCATAAAATGAGAAAAATCCATTGGTGTATATTTACATACAGTTTGACTTGATTTCAAATTTATCCCTGTACTAATGCCCCCTTTTGTTCTACAGTGTTTCCCGCAGTCCCCGGAGGTTAGACCCAAAATTCAACATTCTTCTAACATCCGTTGGTCAATGATATTCAGGAATAATATGGAGATGACATTTAATTAATTTGCAAGAAAATGTGCACATAGTAGACGTGAAACACATGTAGATTTTTATAATTTTAGACATTTTATTTTCCGATAAACTTACACCTTTGTCCTTATCCGAGCATCTTTTTTTCCTGTTGACACCATCTATGGCCTACACAGTGTCCCAAAAATGCAATCCTTGTAGTTGAAAAATTCAGATGTCGTTTAATTAATTTAAAAAAACGTGAGAACACACGTAGAACTATTTTTTTATAATTTCAGAAAATTTATTTAGGGTTGCGTCACCTTTGTAAATGCTACGAGATCTGTCCGCTGGTCTCCGAAAGTAGATGCGGGAACGAAAATTTCAAACAGAGGTTGGACACCCACACGTGTAACTGCAGACAAGCATTTCATGTATTGACTTAAAGGTGCAACGAGAGATTTTGAGGCACCCAGATATTGTGTCATATTTAGTGATTTCATATAGAATAGACACTTGATAGATCTCTTACCTTGTATTTGGCTACAGAAATGTCTTAAAAGAGAGAAAAAAGGTGATTTTGACTAGCATATATTTCAATATAAAACATAGGCTGAATTTCGTATTTGCTCCTATACGAAATTAGAAATTTCACAATTTTGGTACCAAAGAAACATTTCTCAGCTTAATCCTTTCAGATGGCGATATTTTTGATGGAAAGCTTTACATCAGGGCAAAACTCACAATTTTCACATTTTTAGGGACACCTGAAATTTGAAATCTCTCGTTGCACCTTTAAGTCTCGTGTCTAACACAGATAAGGTATTTGCAACAGGTAATACCGGTAGGATTCAGTGATCATAACGTTGTGTGCATGTCTTATAAAACTCAGCGCATCAAAGCAAAACTCAAGGTTATTAAAACTCGCTCCTACCGTAAATTCAATACCACTGATTTTTAGAACGATCTTACTAATGCTGACTGGAACATTGTTTTTCAGGAAACGGATCCCAATACTGCATGGTGTACTTTTAAAAATATTGTCAAAAGCATCTCTGACAAACATGCACCATTTGTAGATGTCAGGATAAAGGGTAACCAGCCTGTTTGGTTAAATGATTAAGTTTTATCATTATGTAAGGAAAGAGACTTCTACAAAAGTAAGGCACAAAAGTCTAACAGACCAGCTGGGAAAACATATCGTCATATTAAAAATCAAACTAACAACATGATTAAACAGGTTAAAAAACTTACTACTCTAATCCCATCAAGGATAATCGGAATAATGGCAAGAAGCTGTGGAAAGTATTAAAGTCAATTTTACCTTCTAAATCTCGTCAATAAATTAAAGAGATCATTGTTGATGGTCAGGTCATTTCAACACCCAAGGAAATTGCTAATGCTCTTAACAATTATTTTGTTGATATTGGGCAAAAGCTAGCTCAAAAGTTTGAGAGTAACACTGGTGCTCATCATGATATGCCAAAACCTGTTCATTACCCTGGGAGTCACCTTCAATTTACCCCCATTGATGAGATTTTGTATGTATCAGTGCTGAAACTGGACATGGGTACAGCCACTGGTATTGATGGCCTCGATTCAAAAATTATTAATAACAGGGCGTAACCAAATTTCTATACTTTAGCTCATAATGACTCCTCACAATTAATACAGTATCATCCTCACGAGTGTGGGAACTACAGACCCATTTTCTCCTCCCAGTGGTCTAAAACATTCTTGGGAGAGCAATACATACCCAGCTATATAACCACTTATGTCACAATAACCTCCTTACCAACACCCAGTCGGGCTTTAGGCCTCGGCATTCCACCTTAACAGCAGCTATTGATGTTACCGATTACATCCTTAGTAACATGGATAATGGTGATTTGACCCGGTGCCGTGTTTCTGGACGTAGAAAGGCCTTTGATACGGTTGACCATCAAATTTTATTATCCAAACTATCTCAATTAGGTGTTACAGGTAAGGAGTTGGCATGGTTTTCTAATTATTTAACAAGTACACATCACTGTACAGTAATAAACAGTGTGTTTTCAGACTACAATGAAATATGTGTTGGTGTACCCCAAGGGTCCATACTTGGGCCATTACTCTTTGTATCTTTCATCAATGATTTGCCAAGTATCATATCGGAGTGCAAAATTGTGCTGCATGCGGATGATACAGCTATTATGCACAACTCCTGAAATGTTGTCGAAGTTAACACTGTTCTTAATAGAGAACTTTTAAATGTCGTTAAGTGGATGCACATAAATAAACTCACTGTCAACGCCTCTAAAACAAAGACTATGCTTTTTGGTTTTCTTAGAAAAAATCACAACTCTGCTATGGTTTGACCCGTACCTCAAATGGGATAATCATACCGATAAGATTGCATCTAAGATCTCTCAAAAACTGGTATTCTTCGTCGTATTAGGCCGTTTTTTGACAAATCAACTTAGGATATGTTGTATAATGCTCTTGTTCTTTCTCATATAGATTACTGCTCTCCTATATGGACCTGCAGTTCTGATAAATATGTCAATAAGATCCAGATAATGCAAAATCATGTCGCAAGACTCACCCTGGGCTGTAGAGTCCGTGATAAACATGTCAGTGATATATATGATGAACTCAAGTGGATGAATGTTCGGCAAAGAGCAAATTATTTTACTTTGACACTTTTCTATAGGTGTCTCTAAGGTCTTGCACCTGAGTACCTGTCTGACAGTATTCGTCATAGAATTTATACCCACGGGTGCACGACTGTGGAATAACATTTCAAACCATACAAAAAACTCGCCCAGTTTACCTGTTTTCAAATCCCGCCTTAAAGAACTCATATTGTGTACTACTGATTAGCCTTTCTCCATATCCTTCTCGTATTTAATTTATAGGTTATTTTAAGTGTTTACCATTTTTGGCCAACATATATATGAATTCCTTATACTTACACTTTAATCTTATGATTTTCATATTTCTAGATTGTCAGAGGATTTTTGGAATTAATTTTAAATTTTGGCAAATGTTTTGCTTGCACTATAATGGTGGATGTTTATACAGTATGTATCTATTGCTTTAATTATGTAATTTGCTACGTTATTTATAGTTATGTTACACCCTTAGATAATATAGAGTGGTCCAAAAAAGGTTTATACTTTTTCGTCTGCAAATTTCTCCAAAGTGGGTATACATATCAAAATAGCTTTATTTATTTATTTATTTATTTATTTATTAATTAAATGTATTTATTAACTACAATATCTTGTTGGAACCTGGTGAAAACGGCGTTGAAAACCAGAGGTGAAATGACAAAATGGCTGCCATCTAGAGAAAAAAGGGGGAAACCACTTTGCACACACGTACGTCTATGGCACTCTCACTGTTGGCAGTCACGAATTACATTATATCCAAGAATGATACACACATTGAATAATGCAGCCACTAGTAGGACTTGGCATTTGATAATAACCACAAAGGTAAGAATTAAGACCTGAAAGTATTTCAAGTTTCTATTATAAATTTAAAAATAAAACGGTTACAATATTCCTGTACGATCTTGTCTCAAACCATGGAAAAACATTGAAAATGTACGAGCATTGTCTTGACAAAACATGCAAGTCTCCTTCAATTAAAAAATCCCCCTCCACCATTGAAATCAACTTAATTATTATGTTAATTAACATTTCAAGCTCAGTTTCACGGTTGAAATTTTGTCTCATTAATTTTCAAATGGTAAACACTTCACACAAACTCGAAGGGTGGTCAGTAGTTTGTTACATGAATAGACCTGCAGTTCACACAATGTTATCAATTTACTCTTAACCATCGTAATTTCCCCATAGACTTACGTGTGTGCAAAGTGGTTTTTGACCATTTTTTTTGCTACACGGCCACTATTTTGTTATTTGAGCTTTGTTTTCAACACCGTTTTCACCAGGTTCTAACAAGATTATTATAGTTATCTTCAAAAATTTGTGATATGCGTACCCACTTTTGAGAAATTTGCAGAGATAAAAGTGTAAACCTTTTATGGACCACTCTGTATTGTATGTTTATCATATTAATTTTATTTAGATGTAGCATACAGTAATTGTATTATGAAACATTTTTAACATGTAATTTTACCTTTTAAGTGTAATTGTATTTTATGAATTGTACTGCATATATTTGAATTTTTTAATATTGTATGTTGTTTGATTGTATTTTATATTGCAGAGAGAGCCCTTGAGGAAAGCAATGCTTCGTTCAGTGAACTTGACTACCCTCTATAAATATGTCGAATAAATAAATAAATAAAGGTCCAAGGACTTGTGCTGGATTTTCATAATACGGTGTTGGTTGCACTTCTTTTTTGCTTGCCTGTCAATTGCAGCTCAGCCAAACATCTTGTGGAAAGGCTTATGGGATTCAACAATGGTGGCATCAGCTCCAACGGAAGAATCTGACAATACAACCTGTCTCAAAAAGTGGTACAATCAGAAAAAAAATAGTTAAATATGAAATTTCAAAATAAATCACTCTTAATATTAAAGAACAAATACCAGGCTTTCCAATGGTGTTTGTTTCATCTCATTTTTCTTTTGTCAATCCAGAGATATAATCAATTTACTTCGATACATCAAAATCGATTCTGTGCCACTTTTATGCATGGGCAGAGTTGTTTTGTGCAGTTACGTCATGCTGTCTTGAAGCTCACAAAAGATTGCAACTTGACAAAAGAAACAAAACACAGATTAAAGTAAACAAAGGAAGTCTAGTTTTATCGACACAAGTTTTAATACTCAACATAATCAGTGCAATGATAAATATCTTCTTTCGTAAATAATAAACAATGGAAATATTATTGTACGTCAAAGAAATGGAGCTTTGAATTTATTACAAAATTGGTCTCTGTTAAAATCATGCCAGAAGGAATGTAACTGCAACCAAAATAAACACTCCAAATCCAAAGAAATGGTTTAAAAATATTGCGCATCTTTGTACATTTGTTGAAGTCAATAAACATTTGAATTTGGAAGCAAAGTATCAAGGTGTTTGTAGTAATTTGGGTTTCATGATACTTCAAGACCATAAAAACTCTCTCCTCCGGGTTGCTGCACGCTCATGGTTCTCTTCTAACAAACAATAGTATGTCGTATGTTATTCACTTTATCTTAAAGCCAGAACTTAATGATCATGACTTCCACCATTACGTAACTGTTTTCGTATCTTTTAGAGTTTTTTATGAAGTTAACCTTTTTAAAGAATTTCATATCTGTTCAAATGTGAATAACTTATGTTTAACCAATTCTTTCACCGTTTTCACCCAACCAGAAAGTGGTACACACTCAATTTTTGTGTCCCGCAGTAAACTGGAGACTCTCTCGACTGAAACAAGCAAACGAGATGAAACAAAAAATACTGGAAAACCTAGTCTTTTCTCTTTAATGTGATGTACAAAACTTACTTATGTTGAGATATAATATTTTTAAAAAAAATCGGTTTTTGATTGTACCATTTTTTTTAGACAGGCTGTAGTCGTGAACTGAATTTAACTCGGAATATCGAGTTTGATGTCTGTTAAAGACACTATCAGTGATTTATCCAACAGAGTGAAAATATTTGAAATTCGCAGGAATAGTTTAAAAGAGAAGGATAAATCTGTAGAATTCTCATAAGTTAATTTTTCCAACTGAAGAATTAACAGAAAAGGAAGAAAACGACAGTGTTCAAAGATACAAATCTCCATTCATTTACGTGTTGTAGAAAGTGTCCGTTCGGACAATTATGACTAAAATAACCGATTTTGTCTTTATTAGGTTGTTTTTTTTTTTTTTTTTTTTGTTCTCTTCTAACAAACAATAGTATGTCGTATGTTATTCACTTTATCTTAAAGCCAGAACTTAATGATCATGACTTCCACCATTACGTAACTGTTTTCGTATCTTTTAGAGTTTTTTTATGAAGTTAACCTTTTTAAAGAATTTCATATCTGTTCAAATGTGAATAACTTATGATTAACCAATTCTTTTTCCGTTTTCACCCAACCAGAAAGTGGTACACACTCAATTTTTGTGTTCGCAGTAAAATGGAGAACTCTCTCGAATGAAACAAGCCAACGAGATGAAACAAAAATACTGGAAAACCTAAGTCTTTTTCTTTAATGTGACGTACAAAACTTACTATGTTGATGGATATAATATTAAAAAAAATCGGTTTTTGATTGTACCATTTTTTTAGACAGGCTGTAGTCGTTGGAACTGAATGTAACTCGAATAATCGAGTTTGATGTCTGTTTGTTATCATACCAGTACGGACATACTTCGCGGTAAATATCCCGCAACCTAACGCGGGTGGTTTTTTAAATTCGGTCCCTTAATATAGCAGAATTCGGGTCATTAATTTACAGTTATTTTGTTCAGGGTCGGTTTACCTAAGTCGTGATGCCAATTTCTTGCAGTATTCAGTGTTTGCTCCAACGGTAATCCTAATAATTTAATGTAATGTAAACACCACATGTTGCATTCTGTAAGTAAACCGCAAAATACGGGTATACAACTAAAGGATTTCATTACTGCACACGTGATTGTAAACTAATATGATGCCAAAAAAAATATTTGACGGAATTTTTACCTACCTCTACGATAAATGATCACACACCCCGCCCAAAAAGATTATTGTCAAAAAAATAATGTCACGTACATTGCACGTAACTTTGTTAAATGTGTGCATCATTAATGATTGATATGCACTGACGGAAGATATAAATGTAATATGGTTGATATACTTAGTATACCTTGAGCTGATTAATTCGTGTCGATATGAGCAGATGTTTAGTGGGCCATTGTTCTATTGCCATTATTTATTGCCATTATATATAAGAAGAGACCCAATATGTACATTCGACATAGGCGGGACGAACATAGACTGCTATGGAATTTTCACATGGGCCGGTTTGGAATTGAGGCCCTTAGGGCCGGTAGCGGGCCGAGTAAAAAAGCGGCTTAAAGTGGTCAACCCCTACTTATAGTATCTTTTGCGTTGGCGAAAAATTTGTCAATCGACCCCCCCCCCCCCCCCTTCAGAAGTTGGATGCGACGGTAAAAAAAGTTTGGGGTAACGCGAGAGTAGCGATCCGAGCAAAAAAAAATTATGCTTCATGGGCGGTTCAAGTCATTTTTCCACGGCCCAGGTTGACTACCCAGTCTGCCTTGAATTCGATGTTGAGGTTTTACTATACAAGACAATAGATATGTAACTATATTGCAACCACCCAAGCATACACACACGCACACACCAAACACAAATTCGCGCCACACACACACACCAAATACATACACACATGAGAGTAAAAAGTACAACTCTTTCCGTTTGAGTAAAAAACTTAGTCATCATATCATTTCATTCATCATCGTCATCGTCATCATCATCATCATCTTAACATCATCATCATTCGTCGTCGTCGTCGGATGTCCACAGGTTTAACTAAATCATAAATTACTGGGCCCAAGTCATAATAGATCAGTTATAACGCCGTGTAATAAAATGGTTTCGTAGTGTAGGTTATCAGCTTGTTCAACCAAAAAGGGCATAAGATTTGAGATTCAGTAACCGAATATTTACTACGTTTGATCATTTAAGCTTCATGTTACCTTATAACTTGTTTTTGTATTGTTGTTATTAATAACACCTACATTTAAAGGGACACTATCAGTGATTTGCTAAATCAGCAAATCGACAAAATATCAAAAATCAGTTTTGCAGGTATTGACAACAAGTACAGGCATACTAACATACCCTGCAAATGATAAGACCACGAAGCAACCTAATAAGGACAGAATCTGACGGATTTTAGTCATTACTGTCCGAAAACGAGACCACTAACTACAACACGTTAATTGAATGAGAATCGTTATCTTGGAACACTGCCTTTTTCTTCCTTTTCTGCAATCTACAGCTGGAAAAGGTCAATACTTATGAGAATTCTACAGACTTACCCTTAACTTTGAAGTAATCCTGCAAATTTCAAATATTTTTCGAATCACTAATAGTGGACCTTTAACTCTCCAACATATTAAAAAGCTTATGCATTCTCAACATTCAAGTGGAAACGAGGTTTCATTTTTTTCCAAGGAAATCCGGACTATAATACTTGAATTTGTTAGCATATTATTCAGCTGATCAGTTTATTTTGCAAGATCGGATTACAAGGACCCTCACGTCCTTAAATGAACTGAATATTTGACATAATTCTGCAGACCTTGCTGCTGAGATTTGTTGTTCCTATACGACCCTGGGTTGTTAATATGAACACTTATTTCCTGAAGTAGCTAATAAGATCAAAGAAGCCGCAAGCCATTTGCAGTGTCTTTTTATGACTATTTAAATCAAAATTCATATATATTTCCGCTGCACATTTTAGTATTCTAGTCAAAATGTAAATCGTTGTTATTGTTACGTATTCAACGTAGTCTTCATTTTTTTCATTTATTGTATCAAATATGTCTTTAAAATAAGGTATCCATTTTGGGGATTTATAAATTTTATTTATTTACTTGCACTCCTTTTATGATTTAGCCACATAATTAATAATAACGGTCTACATGGCCTATGGGTGTCACTAATTTTCACTCTTTAAATTACATATTGAATGTAGATTAAGCATATTCTGTAATGACATGGCAAGTAAAACAGTCTGGGATTAGTTTCATCAAAATCAGAACACTCTAAAAGAAATTTAACTGTTAACCATTTTATTTTTTCTGAATATAGGATTTGACCGACATTGTATATTGCAAATCGTTAGGTGTGCAGCACCTGTATTTTAAGTAACGATGTAAAAGGGTCGTAAATAATCTTCATTTTAAATAAAGAATGATCTTATTTCTTGACCTTGTGTACTTAAAAGGTTATTGTCCTTTGAACCCAAAGACAGATTTTGCTTCTTATTCACGATTTAGATGCAAGGTAATTTTTATAAGTCAAATTAAATAGGTTTGACACTCTTCTAAATGGTTCTTATTATATTTGTTACAATTTTCTAATACTAAACTTTCGACTTCTTCTTCTTGCGTATGACATGTATGAGGCAGCAGCTAAATATAAAGTTGGTGGAGCTAGCTCACCGTTGATTGGTTGGGGCCTGAGAAGCCCACATCCACCTGCGGACGAAAGGCAGGGTACCCGCTGAGAATGCGATTCACAGCCTGTGATGGAGAGCAACACTGGCAGACTGGAGACGGCCGCATCCCCCATCGGTGAACATTGCTGTTGAAACGACCGACTCCTGTGCGAATCCTGCCCAATGTGATCCATTCCTTACGTGGAAAATTGCCACCAGGTGGGAAATTCTGTCATAGGTGTGATAGTGAATTGGTCTGGACCTGGATCATCCAGCCAGGCAGTGCTCCATGCCAGTAAGATGCCGAATAGGGACCTGGAGAGTTTAGCAGCGTGTCGACAGAAAGGTCGACGAAAGCGCAGTCTCCGCCCGCCGACAGTGTCATGCACCAGCAGAGCCACATTCACCAGTTTATGTGTGTGATGTTCTCTCCGAAGCACCGGCAGGCGCAACGCCTGAGAGCACTGGCAGAAACCCAGATGGAGTGGAACGAAGGCAGCCAGCAATGGCTCCATGGTCTCGCCGAGCACTGCGTCCAGTAGTCTTCATTCAAACATCTGTGGCCCTGCCTTCTACTTGGTCACTCTAAAGATGAACACACCCTTACTGATCTTTCTTTCATAGACAGCAGTACTCGCTGAACCATTTTTGAGCACTTGAATAGTTGCAAGTGTATACCATTGTTTAAATGTGTCCCCAAAGAAGTATAATGCAGTAAGGTTCGGTCACCTTGGAAGTCATTCAACTCCGTTGCCAGTTCCGACAACTCTATTGCCCAGACGTTCTGGCAGATGATATCTGGCAATGACGGCACGAAGAGTTGGTGCACCATCTTGGAAAAAATTACCACACACACGTCTGATGCCTCCGTTAAGTTGTAATCCAAACTTACTCCTTGACTGGTAAACAACGTATTGGTTCCGAATGGAGCAAAGAAACCCAATGAAATCTGGGCAGCTGTTCATACCTTTAAGATGCCGTTCTGCGGATGCCGTAGATAGAGTGTAAAATGCTTTTTGAATGAAGGTTATTAATGACATCATTGCTTAATAAAAAATATGATGCATTCTTACAATATAGGGGCTTTTAAAAAACGGGGGATCCTGCGCGACCTAACTGTGGAGTAAATATACATATATTAACAATTTAAACCTTAAGCACGTGCTGTAAACCATATGTTAATCATACCATCTGGGTATGTGTGCATTTGCGTTCAACTGAACAAAGCACAATCATCTATGTACGATCTCGCTCAAGTCGTTGAGCACACTGGTAGATACCTAGATGGCACCGATACCCAAATACGCTATTTACTGCATTCATCATGTGACATTCATTTTGGTATGACTTTACTTGTTAAATTAAGTTGACACAGGGATTTGTGTTCCTGGCTACTTAATTCCATCATCAATCTGATACAACAAATAAAAATGGTACCGACCTTGGCAAACTTGTATTTATCTAAACTTAGCGTGGGCGAAATTAATATAAACGTATTTTCATGTAACAAAAATTCAACATTATTGTTATGAAATCAACCTTATTGTTACGAAGTGCCGTGTACTTTTACTGGTACTTACTTGTTTTCAAGTCTGTGCAAACACTATGTTAGCATATAGGTAAATTATGTTACCAATATATGCCAAATTTCACTTAAAAGTGCAACGAGAGATTTCACAATTCAGTTGTCCCTTTAAAAAGTTGAAAGCATCATCTGATAGAATAAGCTTAAATGTCTTCTTCAAAAACACAAAATTTTAGATTTCTAAATTGTTCCAATACAAAATTAGCCATGGTCAAATTTATCTTTGTTTTCACTTTTATGCCATTTTTGTAGCCAAATACCAAGTAAGATATCTAAAGACCCCCAGAAAAGTAACGCAGCATGTCTAAATACCCCATAGGCTACCAACCATTGGTCTTTGCACGAACACATAAAATTATATCAATAGTTCGTTTTCTTCCATAAATTTGGATACCCTTCTTGCCCCATTGCGATCAACATTGCCAACACAATACCCATTTTAAGAAAATCTCTCCCTTTTAAAAGTTGCAATAAAAGGTATAGCCATATTGATTGCCATTCAGTGAAAGACCGCATTCTTCCCGTGAAGTGTGTGTCACTTAATGCATGGTTGTGTATTGTAACCTTGTAACAATGTCTTCAGGTGCAACTTTGAAAATGTGACACATTTTCGTAAAATGGACATTGTGTTGGCGATATTGATCACAATGGAGCAAGAAAGGTGTCAAAATTTGCAGAAAATTGATATCATTTTATGTTTTCGTGCATGGACCAATGGTTTGTAACTTATGGGGGTATTTAGACATGCTGCGTTACTTTTGGTGGTCTTTATTAGGCATGTTAGGTATCTAATTTATATGTATTCACTCTACACGATCTAACAAAATTATGGAGACATGCAAATGTCACGGTGGGTCTTGGGGGAAAATGCACAATGCTGACTCAAAAGCATATTTCTTAATATTATACATTAGTTACTATTTTTGAAAAAGTTCAATTTGTTTGGTATTGTGAGGAAATGTGTTATAATTTCTGTCTGATTACGGACAAAGTGACTTCTAATGCTGCCCAGATGTCATTTTACTTTAACACTCTCTCAATATGCTCCCTAACCTACTCATCAATGTATCCAACTACCACCAAAATCAATTAGGGCATGGGGAGAAAGAAACATTTAAAATTGTTGAGAGACGGATAGACAAGTCGGTATCTGCTGTGCTAAAATTTGTTCATGAACTTGTAAACGCATGTCTTTGAGGTGTGTACCTTTCAAACCAAATTGATTTCTAAACAAAAAACTTGACAGTTTCACTTGTCCTCGTCAACACACCCCTTTAAAAATGATGACCTCTGACCTGTCTACTTCCTAATAAATCGAGACTACTAGAGGGGCAGCTCGTTATCATATACATGATTTATTACACGGGCCCCTCGTGTCTGTAAAGGGTGTTGGATGCCCTCTTCCCCATTACTTTCCTTCTGGTTCATCTTGACCAAGAAACTGTCAAGTGTTAGGATATCGATTTGTGTTTGAAAAATTAAATTAAGTTTTAGCTGAATAGAGACTCAATGCTTCAAAAGCATGGCATTCACAAAGTTAAGTATTCTTCAAATTTCAGAGATATGGGAAGAGAATAGAGAAAGGGATTTGAGGAACAAAGAGTGAGATTTATGGGTATGTTAGCAAGGTTTAGGAAGTATTATTTCCAACAAGACTCAACATTTAGCAAAAACTTGGAAAAAATTGTAGACAATTGTGGTAATATTTTAAAATCATGTTCAAATTGCGGTAGGAATTGAAACAAAATGTAACATCGGTATAATTGAATGAAACAGGTTGTTTTAATAAAACGAGTGTAAATGACGGTTTAATCATAGGTGTTATTGACTTGACAATTGTAGACAATTGTAGACAATTGTGGTAATATTTTAAAATCATGTTCAAATTGCGGTAGGAAATGAAACAAAATGTAACATCGGTATAATTGAATGAAACAGGTTGTTTTAATAAAACGAGTGCAAATGACGGTTTAATCATAGGTGTTATTGACTTGAAACTCAGATGGTTTATTAAAGAGACATGAGGAGATTTCCAGAAAGAAGCGCCCCCAAATTTGTCGAACCCCGGTTTTTTGGAATGCTTACCAATGTATTAGATCACACCTGAAGTGAATTAGCCGAATACGCCGTCTTTATTTAATAAGACGATGATTTAGTACTTTCTGTCGTGCACGACAGAAAGTCAAAGCATGGTTTTCTATGTGGATGATTGCGATAGCAGTCAAGTTCAAAACAAGGTTTGCGGTTTTCTTTCGTACATGTTTGTTCAATAAACCTTCGAAACGTTCTCGGTAGGTGGTTTAGGACCGATTCAGTGAAAATTGAGAGAAATCTGGATCCTCAAAAAATATCCTCCTGTCACTTTAAGTAAACCACAACATAATAAATCATTGAAATTGCGCGTTTTCAAAATCAAATTTTCATTATTGCTTCCATAGAAATAGAATACATTTGTATCAATAAAAACATGATTAATAGAATGAACCTTATTAATTAATAAGTAAAGGTGTTTGAATCAAAAGTTAGCATTTTGAATGGAGGCGTAGATCGAAATAAAAACTCCAAAGTGAGTGAATACTGCCGACATGTGACCATTTCCTTTCATCGTGTCACGTGTAGAATACATTTCTCATAACAAATATGTCTGGAATGAATATGCTGGAAAGAATGTGCATTACATTCTGCAGAGTGCTGAAACTACATTTGAAATAAATAAATACACTATTACACAATATTCCATCCGGTATTTTCTGTTGAAATTAATCGATTTTTTTTAGAAGGCTTGGTTTGATATCTAAATATGGCCCTTTCAAGGAAAGTAAACTATGTTAAATGGACCTTTGTTGCCCTCCCGATCATCCAGCCATGCGAATAATACAAAACATGCACCTGGTTCACCTGAAAATTTTAGATATTTCTGCAGGTAATTGTTTTTATTTTTTGTATTCTCTGCCTGATTGGGTTGTTCTGGCCAAGTTAACCTTTTTGACCTCCCGTGAGGCCGGCATAATATAAGAATCGTTTCACGGAAGAATATGTTGAATGGACTTTTGTTTACCCTTCAAATCACACAACATGAGAATGCAGTACATATAACTGTTTCACCAGACCATTTCAGATATTTCTGAAGTTGATTATTTTGTATTCTTTGCAGCTTGGGCTGTTTTGGAAGACAGTCTATCCGAGTTGACCTCATGTGCAAGTTTCATATTCGATTAGATGTTAAATGTTCATTTCTTGTACCTCTTTTTTGTTTATTGCTAAACATATCCTCGCTTAAAAAAAATCTTTTCTGAGTTTTAGTTTATATTGATGTTTTCGTGTTACGAACAAGTACCCCATAGGCTACTGTGTTTTGTAGTTTCTTGTATAAATGACGAATATATTACGTATGATAAAGCACGATGCCTAAAATGCTAAGACGGCGATTCAGACAATATAAAAATCTCAACTATGAATCAAGTTATGAATCACAAGGTATTTCTTCCAAGGTATCTTTTAAAGAGATAGTCAACTACATTTGAGCGTAGTCATATCAAAAGGGAGCACTAACGTTTATTAAAAGGAAAAATCAAATTTCATTTGGAAACAAGGGCTCCCAGTCTTCTTTTGATTAAATAGATATAATGTTCTCATTTTATAAGATATTTTCAAGTGGGTTTCAAATATTTGACTTTCGAAAATTGCCGTGAAAGAAAGGTATTGCATCCATGTACGAAATTCAAGGTCTATTAAAAACACGCATTCGTTTCGTAGTAATGATTTTATAAACATTAAGGTTGAATGACACTTTAAGGATACCTGAGCAGCAAAAGAAACCTCTAAGCTTCAAACCCTACAGACAATGTATTGTGACACGAAGAAAACAGTTAATTTGAGTGATATGTTAAAAAATCAATGTACCTAAGCGATTTCTTCAAAATGTAAACAAATCGCGCTCCCTATTTTTCATCAAATTTGTCCATTTTTGCACTGTTGTATTGGAAATGGTTGTAGTAAAAACTCCTGTAAGTGGTTAAGCTTAAACATTTATCAAGATATTTTTGCATTGTTTACTAATAAAAGTCGGTATCCGACTTTAATAAGCCAACAAAACAGCGGGTCCACTTTAGATTGCTTCATTGCCTGTTTTTAACAAAGAACAGTAATATAAAGCGTTGACATGACGTAACACTAGCAATTTAGAGATAAACTAGGTACATTGAATTTGAAAAAAATGACTGATTGTTGCTTTAAGTTTAATACAAATTAGAGAGGGGATTATCTTTCAAGGCAATGGAATTTATCCACACATAAGTAATTAGGAATAGAAATGCTTAAAAAAATATTCAGACATAATGAAACGGACCCGTACTGAAATCACTTCCACAGATTGAAAACAACTTAGGTGTTTATATTTTGTAAAAAGGGAAAAGTAACTAATATTATGTTCCTTGTAAGGTTCACTTCTCAGCCAAGGATGCTGACATTACTACCAGCATTTATCAAACTTGAAAAAGCATGCACTCATCAGCTCACAGACCATTGCTATTGTATATGTGCTAATCCCGGCTGATCCACCTTTCACTTGCCAGATCAATATTTCACTACAAGCCTGAAGTACAATGTCTGAATCCTGGTCTGAATGCGTTTGAATTGTGTCACAAACAATGCTACACTGTAAATCCTGGCAGGGATGTCAACACCTTGATTTTCTATGGCTGGAATTGACAAAAACTGCCACGAACTCTTGTCGTTTTTACTGTTTTACAGAATGTAAATATCTAAATTGTTTTCAATTTCGTGAAAATGATTTCAATAAAGGTCCATTTCATTATGTCAAAATATTCTTTCGTGCCAATATGTCTCTTTATGGAATTATTTTAAGAATCGCCAGATTTTTTAAAGATAATGTCACGAATTGCTTAAATACTTTCATAATTATACTCATAAGATCATAAAAGTCTGGTAACGTGTGTAATGTTGCACAACAACAGTTCCATGGGTCTGTTACCATAGATATTTTGCTATTTTAGATGTATGTTAAGCTATCCTTACAAATTTCAAATATATTGACTCTTTCGGGAGAATCAATGATAGTGCCTTTAAGCTAACTATGCACATTTATTTCCGCGGAGATGATGATGACGATGACAATGATGTTTTGTATTTCTTCTGTCCGTTAACACATGAAGCACCGCACCAAAATATTTGCTCGTAACATTAAAACGCACCGTCAGAATTAATAGCAGATTTAGAAATGACATTTTCTCAAGGATATCTAGTCAACCGTTTAACAAAAATCAAGGTGCAGGATCACGAAAGGCACCTTTTAATTGGTAACTATTATGCATTCACTACCTGCACGAGGATAAATATTTTTGGAAATCAATTTATGATGGCAAAACACTTCATTTTCAAAACTCCATAAATTGTTGCTAAATAAAATGCACTAGCAATCACTCAAGTTATAAACATGTGCTAAAAATACACATCTGGTATGGAGCATTGAGGCGCCCCTTCTTACAATAAACCAACCAATGTTCCAGCTTGTACAAAATGGGTCGGCACCCCACTAGCAAAATCAATTGACGCACTTTTGAAAAGAAATAATGACAGGAGTCCCCCAGGGTTCGAATGTTATTATAATCTCGTTGACACATGTCAACCATTCGCTTCCCTGTTCTGTTTATGTAACAGAAAATTATCAACATTAAAATACAACCAACAGTAAGTTATAAATACAAAAAAAATGATAGGTAGGCAAAATTTATGAATTTTACGAGATAGCAGCACTGCGAGAGCATTGACAAAGATAATACTCTCTCTTTGCTTTTTCAGATTTAAGCATGTTTGAATATTCATGAAAGTTAAATGGTTTTACATATGTTATAATACTTATCTCGCGAAGAAGAAAGTATGGTACCGGAAATGTTGTTCGGGGAGAAATATATAAGGAGCTTGTCTCTTTTTTCTTTAAAAAATCGTTATCAGATTTTCATCAGAATAGACATGAAACAGTAATCATATCTGCATACAAATCTATTATGATTCACAGGCACTGTACGGTGTGCCGTTGGGATTATTCACAACAAAATGCTTCATTGTTTGAATAACCTCTTTCAAATTATTAAAGAATGTTTCTAACATTTATAAATGTGTTGGTTTCATTTTTAGTCAATTATTATAGTGCGATAGTGCTAATCATTTTGAAATTATGGGACATAATTGAAATTTCATTCAAATTTATTTTACAAAGTGTCTAAAAGCCAGGAACTTCCTATAAATAGCAGGTTTGGGATGGGTGCACAGATAGTTCGTATTATATAACGCATAAAAATATTCCTACCATTTGATTGGTGGATACTACATCACATGAAATAAAATATTCCTATTACCCCGATATTTCACTATAACAAGCGACTATTTCCCTGTGATGACGTCATGTGAGGGAAATAGTACCTTTTTAGATTTTTTTTTTCCCTACGTCAGCATATATTCCGACTTCCTACACTCTGCCAATGCCTGTACTCGTCTGCTCGTAGTTCAATTTTTTTAGAATGGTATAAATATTTGTATACGTTATACAAAACAAATATTGCCTGCACTATATTCATGGTATGGTATACAAATATAGACTGCTCATGAGGGAGAAGGTGAGAAATATTGCCCCGAGATGATCTTGAGACCAAGGGCCTACTACTTTTTTCCCGAGACCGAAGGTCGAGGGAAAATATTAGGCCCGCGGTCTGAAGATCATCAAGGGGCAATATTTCTCACCATATCCGAATAAAGAGCAGTCTATATTTGTTTCATACACCTCATGCATATGGTATATTTCAGAATTCTGCAACTTTTCCACATTCGCAAGCATGCCAGAGACTCGTTTGTTGCTTTCAAAATCAAATACTGCTCAAATACTATAATTGCAAAATTTTACTTGCTTGTATTAGCGCTATCCCCTTGTTGTAGAATTGTGAATAGATAGTCATCAGTTACAAGCTGAAATCAGGGTTTGCAGCTCAATTCATCAGTCTGAGCAGACGATTTCGACGGCCGCGGCGTAAATTTTTGGAGTCGAGTCGGCCATGATTTTCACGTCTCTTCCACATACAGTATTTTTCGAATTAATGTGTATTGGTGCATATACGTAATAACATTAATTATTCTGTGTAGGAGTGTATGGTAACTTTTGCCATGGGATAGTAGGTTTCCGGGGGTACCATCCCACGGGGATAGTCGGTTTTTGTTTATTTCTTCAAATAAAACAGGAAATGGTAGGAATAACCCATATCACGTGACTCCATTTTAACCAATCAGATGACAGAAATGCAAGAGGTGTATAATGCAAACTATTACCCTTTGGTGACTGGAGACCGTGGGCCTACAATTTTCCCCGCCCTTCGGTCTGGGGAAAATAGTAGGCCCACTGTCTCCAGTCACCTCAGGTAAGTATTTGTACCATTTCTCTCATGAGCAGTCAATATTTGTATATTGTGACTACGAAGTACCCACTATCGGAGTACTGAGTATCCATGCGTGGTGTGCACCAAGGAACCATGGAATGTCGGAAATCGTTTATTTTTATATAATGTCAAGCTTTTCAGCTCTGAGATGATGCATTGGAGCCTAGATCTGTCAATTATTAACTCATTCGCTACGATATAATCGATGAAAGAGTTCGGTTTACACAACTTTAACAGCGTAAGCAAAATATTATTGCCACAGCCTCCGGATCACTCCCTGATGGCATGTCCTCCTCTGTACAAAGTAGAAAGACCCTGGTATAAAGTGTTTCAGTTTTTTCAGTTTCAGTTTCCAGTTTATTTTCCATTTACACCTAAATTAAGAGAATGTATTAGACATCGAGGGCTGCCATAAATGAGCCTAAGCTCGAGCAAGTTTGGCCACCCAAAAATAACATTAATAAATTTAATGTTTATAAACCACATATACATTCAACTAACGTATCGCACATATAACGTACCTAAACACACTGAACTACCGCTATCAAAATGCATAGGATAGATTATTGTATTTTTAAATAAAAAGAAGTGGAGTGTTTGATGTAACAATGCACTGTATAACAATTATAATAATATGGCAAAAATTGGCAATAAATGATGCGCTTAAATATGAATAACGAAAAATTATACGAAAAATTAACCCTACAGTTAAAGCCACTATTCCAAATTCCAAAATGCCCACGTCACCAAACGCCAGTGATTGGTCAGCATCATACCTTATATTGCTTTAATTTGTGAAAACAGACCCTTAGGCATTTAGGCCTAAGCGGTCTTGAAGATGCCATTCACGACTGTATCTGGGTATTAAAAAAAGTCGGTTGCCACTTTTATTGGTAACAAAGCATAAAAACCATAATATCATGACAGATACGGCATGCTATGCTTAGCCACTTAAAGTTCTTTACTACACAAGTCAATTGACTAATGATGAAAATAGGGTGTGCGATTTGTTTACATCGCTGATAGTGACTTTAAAAAAAATAAAAAGCTTTAAATAAAAAAAAAAACATAAGACATTATGCGACGGCATACCCACAGACCATTGTACACCCTGGACACTCCAACCTACAATGTGATCATACATTATATGAAAAATGCACGATATGCCTACAAGAGCACGCTGCATCTATTTTCCCAAACAAACGTGTACGTGATAATTCTAAATAACCTGCAACAACAATCCTGACAAGTATTGTCATAATAAATATTCTTATACCTGATATTAACGTGGTTTGTGAGTATTAACAGTTTCGGATGCTGATATTAATATCGTTTCAAGTAAGGGGCCTTGTGGTTTTTAAAATAGTATTCCTCGCAAGGTCGTTAGTAAAATTTGTGGGTCTATATAGATCTGCCTGTGCATACCAGTTCGTATAAGATGATAGATCTATATTTTGGAAAATAATTTTGAAACAATTTAGGAAGCAAATTGTTTTTGCACTTGACATAAAAAGAGCAACCTTAAGTTTGTGTATATCAAAACATTAAGTGTATTTAATTTGTTAAACAACAAAAGGGGGTTGTACAATGTGCGTTGTAGTACGCATTCCGCACACAGACGTAGTTCTCTTTTTTGCTTAACTGTGGATGGAATGCAAACCAGAGTTTATTTTATCAGACCAAATCATACAACACTACTGAATGTATGGTAAGACTAAACTGGAAAACCAGAGAAAATAATAATATCGGTAGACATTGCATGCTTTAGGTCTGAAAAGAATGCCAGAATATTTGGAAACTAAATTTGTGATGTATATAGGTGTTGTGATGTTTCCATGTTAAAGTTTCATAAAAAATTACGCCTAAAAATTTGGTGTGAAAGACCCTAAGAATAGGTATATTGTCAATATGTATGACTGTATTTTCAGGATGCGAATTTCGAGTATTGTGTATATTTCTAAATAGCATGAATGTAGTTTTTTATGTTAAGAGATAATTTGTTTGCTTTCAACCAAATAGCGATTTCATTCAATTCATTATTTGCAGATTGTATGAGTTCATTAATTTTTTTATGGGAAACAAGTAGATTTGTATCGTCGGCATAAATGATAAATTTTAAAAACTTTACTTGAATAAATTATGTCATTTAAATGCAGAATAAAAAGTACAGGGCCTAAAATTGAGCCCTGTGGAACACCACAGGTTGTGTGTAAATGAGTTGATTTCTGTTTATTATAGGAAACATATTGTGATCTACCTGTAAGGTAATTCTTGAACCACTCGAAGGCTGTCCCGCGAATACCATATGTGGCAAGTTTTTGAGAGCAGAATGTCATGATTAATAGTGTCGAATGCCTTCGAGAGGTCCAGGAAAATACTTAGTACATGACGTTTGTTGTCTAAATCGGTAACAATTTTATTATATGCTTCGAGGGTAGCCATAAGTGAAGAATGCTTAGGACGGAAATCAAATTGAGATTAATGTAATAAGCTAAAACGGGAAATAAAATTATAAAGTTTTTCATGAATTAAACGTTCTAATATTTTCGAAAAACCAGGGAGAACTGAAATAGGTCTATAATTTGAAGGATCGGAGCGATCACCATTTTTAAATATAGGGACGAATTGAGCAGTTTTGAGGACAACACCAGTGGACATTGACAAATTAAAAATATGACTAAGTGGGTTTGAAATTATTGTACTAACAGCTTTAATTACACCAGGTTTAATATCACCATGATCGCTACTTGTACCTGACTTGAGTGATTTACAATGAGTAATTATTTCATCTGGAGATGTGGGCGAAAGAAAAAAGTGATCCGAGAGGAGAATTAACATGGTTTAAAGGGCCATTCTTCGGTCACGTCCTAACAGTGTAACAATGCAAACCCCTTAATACGTTATGAAATATTTAATGCCCTATACTTGCTCCTTTTCAATGACGATGTCGGTTAATCACATTCCACCGAGAGGGATAGAGAACAAAATCTGACTTTATTGAATCTGTTCGACCAAGCCTGTCACAGTCCTGATTTGATTACAAGCTAACACGATGCGTGGCCTTGTCCAATGATAACGTGATTTACGCAGTTCATGGTTAACTATTTAAGAAGCACAAATCTATAGACTTAAATAGATAAGATTAATGTACAGCAAGAAAGTGATTTGATTGCATAATGAAATTTCTTACCATACGTAGGAGATGACAAATATGACGTAACCGTCTTTATTATACCAAGGCACTTTGGTAACAAAATATTAATTCCTCTCTGATTATAAAATGGAATAACCATGGCAACATTATTGACACTTATTTAGAGCTTATGGTTCCCTACAAATAGCCATACCAAGATAAGCACAAATTTAGCCCAGGATGGTGTAACAATCATTGTGAACCTTCCAAATTACTGATTATAAATATACACAGCGTGGAATTCTGTGAAAAACATTTTTCTAAGGATTTTGGGCTTATAGTCAATGAAAATTAATTATCATACATACCGCTGAAATATGTTCATTAAAACATTGACAAATCCGTGTAGCAGCAACTCCCACCTGCTTGACTTTGACAGAATACTCCTCCCTCGCCCCATAACTGTAAATGGTACCCATATGGGGGTACTCCCAAGCAAATGAGCTTTGAAATCTGTGTGGTTAATTAGTAACCTTATCATTTAGTTAAAGTGACAGGAAGAAATTTTTTAGGATACAAATTTCTCTCAAATTGCACATGATCGATTGTAGTAGACCACCTACCAAGAACGTTCCGAAGGTTTATTGGACAAACAAGTACAAAAGAAAACAGCAAACCTTGTTTGGAACTTGCCTGACTATCGTAATTGTCCCCATAGAACACCGTGCTTTGACTTTCTGTCGTGCACAACAGAAAGAAAGTACTAAATCATCATATTATGACATAAAAACGTCGTATTCGGCTTATTCACTTCGGGTGTGATCTAATACATTGGACAACCAAAGCATTCCAAATATGCCAAAAAAATTGTGGCGCTTCATTCTGGAAATCTCCTCCTGTCTCTTAAACATTTTTGTCACCTGCGCTATATATTTTTACACAAAATGTCATACAATCGCTAACGTCCCTAGAAGAAAATCTGACGATCACCGCAAAAAGTGTGGTAGTGTTTTTTTTTTCTTGTTAGGAGCAATTTCCCACTAATAAATGGCCGGTCCTCTCTGTGATTGTTTGTGAAGTGCATTTTGAAGCAGTTAAGGGACATAAGGGAGATCTCTAAAGCTCAGACATTTTTTTGGCAATTTTTCAAAAATGGACCAAAAATCACGGAGCGGACCCGGCCTTACATTTAGGGGGAAATGTAGGATTATGATATGACATGGAACATTTTGCAATAGATTTTTTTTCACCACGTGCTATTTCACACGTATAATGACAACATCATTACAGAATTCTTAAAGAATATGGCACCTGAAGCTGTGCGATAGCTCCAACTCTTTCTCTCTACTTGTATTTGAACATCAGCAATTTCCTCAAGATGGAAGACTTCAAAGGTCATTGCAATCCTGAAGCCAATGAAACCAGCAAACACGCCCCTCGCTGCTATTTCACACGTATAAGCTGCTTGGAAGACTGATACTCTGTAGGATTAATGATACGGTCAAGGAAAATCTATCCCTCACCCAAATTGGGTTTCCAGGAGGTAAATCAACAACAGAACAGATAGCAAGATTTGTCAATGATATCGAGACAGCTTTCCAGAAGAAGCAAAAGTTTGGAGCAGTCTTTATACTATAAATTATAGATCTAACCGCTGCATATGATACAGTCAGACCTCGAGGTCGCTACCTTAAGCTACTCAAAATCTTCCCAGATGTCAAGCTTGTCAAGTTCATAATACTGCTAATCACGGATCTTTCGTCCTGGGCATGATGTTCTTTGGCACCCAATCTCTTCAGCATTTATGTCTCAGATATGCCGAAGGGAGGTTCTTCGCAGTACTCCTACGCAGACGATACTACGGTACTTGGAATAGCTACTGATTCCTTTGAGGCTTTAGTACTTCTAAGGCCTCAAAGACCATGTCACTGTAAGCCCAATCTCCCACCGGCGCGGTGGCACTTGAAACTCAGCAAACCCAAGACTGTCGGCTCTGTTTTCCACCTAGCGAACCACTGCGCTTAAAGAGAATTAACATCACTCTAGATTTTAAAAAAATGTCACACGAGCCAACACCAAAGGGCACTGAGGAAGAATGTATTTGTTCTAGAAACTCTAGAAAATGGCATATTAAAGCTGATAAATCCATTTTGGTGTTTAGAATATTATTATTGTTTGATACTTTACTGAGGCTGTCAAAATTCAGAGAATACACCTTTTGGGCTTTATCATTTAACAATAATCTGATAATTAAGTACATTTCAAACCAGAGTCCCTCAGTAGAATCATTTAAGTGGGCCATACAGGCTGACTAGACTGCCCACAGCCCACTCACCAGTGCTTGAGCCTTCAGTATTGAAGTTAGCACTATACTGGATGATGATGATGATGATGATGATGATAAAGGTTTGAAGGTATTTCTTATACTTTGAAAGATGCCAAACAAGAATTTTGAGTCCAACCTCTGGGAATCATGGGCAATCTTGCCTAGCAGCTATTGTTATTTTCCGAAAATGGTTGTCAAAATTCCAGAAAATGACATACTAATGCTGAAAACGGCCATCTTAAGGTCACAATGTACAATTTCTTATTTGTTTTGGGATACTCTTCCATTCACTACCAGTTATGATAAGTATCCACTAGGGTGATTTACAACACTGCCACCAATAGCCTTTCGGGAAAGTTGATGGCACCGCCAAGGAATGGCTGATTCACAGTTGGTTTGAAATTTATTCTGTGTGTTTTGTTTTTGTCTCAGTGATGGTTGATTTTCTTTCTAAAAATCTCCCCGCTGCATTTCTTGAGAATCTACAGAATATGTTTAAAGATGAAAGCAGCCATCTGAAAGTCAAAATGAATCAATTCTTCGGTCTTCAATCAATGTTGTGAAATGCTATTCCGTTTATTATATGATGTTGCCATATTCGTAAGTGTTCTTCAAAATGTTTTCCAAAACATACAAAATAGCTTTTTACCACTTTTGACTAATCACTTTTGAAATGTAAATTGCAATTCTATTTTGTAGTGGTTTTGGCGTGATGTAAAAGGCACCAACAATCTCTTGTTGATGTGAAGTGGTGCTTGTTGTATGCACATATCAAAGTAACATTTAATGTTTGCTATTGATTAATAAAATGGTTTGGAATCTCCCTATGAGCAGAAACATACCGTAAAAATCCGCCCTTCTACAACCACTAGGAAACAATTCGCCGGCACCCGCAATTTCGTTTAAGATTATGTTTCTTCCCTGATAGGTCGGAAGTCCCTGGGGTGGAGGGGTAGCACCAAGTTTTGTGGAAGAATCGATTGTTTTAGTTTCGCTTTCACACAATAGATCAGTCACACCCCCCCCGATTTTTCAAGAGATTTCCGTCTTGATTGCATTGTTTGTTTCAGATGATGTAGAATATATGTCCAGTTCTCAACTATTCATCGACATACGTCTATGCTAAAGATCCACATGACTCGCAGATTATAAAAACTCTATCTATCAGTTTATTTATTTCCGCGCAACTTTAATACCAACGACGCCAAATATGATAACCTACGCAACTAATTTACACGACTTTCTAAAGTGAGTGGAAAATTGCAGATTTGATTTAACTTTGATTTACTTTTGGGCTTAATTCGTAAGTGTAGCTACAGTGCCTAAATTACTATCTTATAACCAAACGTATAAGTACTGTAAGGTAACTGGAGTTTTTTCATTGTGACAAAAATTTTGTCTACATTTTATCTTTGTTTTTTGAATTTGCTCTTGAAAAGCAATATTTAAGATAACATTGATCCGTTGACTAGCCTCCACTTTGCAATAGCAGTTTCGCAAAGAATACCACAGGCCGCACTCTTAAGAAAGCCGCATGTGGTACAAATTGCGAGCCGGAAAGGAACTTAACCCGAAAAGAGAGCAATAGCCTAGCCACATCACCTTAATCACCACCAATCACATGCATAGCAATCCTCCGCCACATAGTGTTACTTTCTAATTATAAGTTCGTCACTTTATTTTGATAAAACTCTGTAATTTCTTTGAGAAATGTGTCAATATTTATCTTATTTGAATGTTGATGTGCAAGTTATGAAATTTGTTGAAATTGTGATTGTACTTTTGTGTCCAATAATTGTTTGTATGAGCATCGGTATTAATTTCTTTCTGTGCTGAGTGATTTTTTTTCTTCCCTGATTCCCGCCCTCCATTGGTAGCTATTGGTTACAATCAGTGCTGCAGACGATGGCGGTCACTCAAGCCTCTTCGATATAGCACACACCAAACGATCAATAATAAAGAAGAAATCCCAAACTGTATTTAGGCGCTTTGCATGTGGTCTATCCATGTGGTGTTTCCCATGACCCACACCGTCCTCGTCCGTTATGACAACATAGAACACATCAAATTTTTCGTTCGATTTCGCATTTACGTGTTTAAAAACCAATGACGAAGACGTCTAAATTTGGAAGTTCTTGGCCGCCCTCCCCTGATGATTGATAATTAAGGAACGGAATGTTATTCACATCTCCCGGTCAAACTCACTGAACTTGCCGGATAAACTTGAAGATTTTGATCTGGGTTTAACTGAATGTCACTAAAATGACTTGGGCAAGTATTACACATCAAATCCAGTTGTGATTTGGACAAATCGCCTTGACACTGTAATCTTATCATTCACTTTTGTGCGCCAGATTCAGAATTTCTAACTCTACCGGTGTAAGTTGCAAATTCAGCAACCTCACAGGCAAATTTTAGTATTTAACGTTCAGCAAGGAAGTTTGCTGAGGCTTTTCAACCGCCTTGTGATCTTTTTGTCCATATCAAGCTTAGTAGGCCTATAATTGTCATATTCACTGCGTAAGTTTATAACCACGTTTGAACATGTTAAGCCCCGGGGGATTGGGGGGGGGGGGGGCTGCCCGATTGTCAGAAGTGTATGTATTGTACTGTAAGGCCAGTGTGAATACAACCCCTTCCATTTTCAGCGCAACAACTTCCCCAAAGACCAAATGAAACAATAAGTGTATGAACCCAGTGACCTCGTCAGACGTATTTTTTTTTTTGGGGGGTGTGTTTTTTTTTTTGGAAGGGAAATGATTTCTGTGGCAAGGCAACTCAAAAAATGGACTTTTTAAACCAATTATTGCTCCAAATCGCTTAATTTTGCCAAAATTTGATTTAAATCCCCAAATCGCTTGTATTTTGTTTCCTTTCGCGCCGGGGCGGTTGCACCCCCGTGTGGCCGTATGTGGAAGACACCCTTCTGATTGAATTTTCCAGAATTGGCATTTGATATTTCCTAACTGTGATGTTTAGAGAATTTGCATATAAAACTCATCTTTTTAGCTAGGTTATCGGAAAATTCCTACTTCGATTCGTGGCATAAAAAAAAACGTTAATTTGGCAGTGTGCACAAATGTGTGGCTTACAAGTAGGCCCCCCTCCTGGTCTATTCAGTGACTGCTTTCCATTCAATCCTTCTGAGTATAACAGTTTTCACAATTATGTTTTAATTGCTGAATCTTGTTTTAATTTATCAGTAGGCCTTTTTTTTTAATGACTGGCCGAAGGGTTATACTGGCATGAAGATTTCATCATTTTCCTCTCCCTGCATTACTTCACAGTAAAGCACAGAGTTCTAACAGCCTTGACACAAATCATCATATACTTTACACCTTCCTCATTTCATGGCACAGTTTCATAACCTCAACTCCTTATAAACAGATGCACCCTGGTGTCAGGTATGAGTTATAATCCTAGATGCTAGGTCAGTTCATGTTAATTCAGTAATCTAGTGAGGTCATACCCATTTTCCTGGTGAAATAATAATTTATTAAAATCACACCTTATCGAAAAGCTGAAGCCAAACCAGGCCACAGATAAAACAGTCCCATTCCTGATGAGTTTTGATAAGTTATTATGAATTTGTGCTTTCAAGTGTACATGTACACATATTTCCAATGCATTAGCATGTGGATTGTGGATGGATTTTTTGCTTTTAAAAATTAACTAAAGCAATAATAAAATGTAAAATTTTTAACAGTCTTTCTCATTTATAGCATTGCCTCCAACTGGCAGCCTTTCTGGGAAAGGGAAAGGTGGAAGGTCAACACATGTTATATAGGCAAAGAAGTCAGATTAATTTTGGGTAGTGTTTTTTTTTCTCAAAAATAGTATTAAAAAATAGGGGTGTTATATGTACCCCATCACACTTTTTTTTTAAATCACAAATTCAATTCATTTTTCATTTTCAAGAAAGAAAATATACCCAATAAAGTCTATATTGAAAAAATCCAATGTTAAGTAATTCCGAACCTTATTTCCAAACATGCCCACGCGCCTTTTAATATAATAATATATAACACAAACATACACACATTTTAAATTGTTATTCATTAGGAATGATTTCATGCTTCACATTTAGACTGCTTGAAAAACTGCTTGAAAATAGTCAATCATTAGAACGTATGTGTAATTTGCAATATTCAGTAATTATTACGTTTCCTTAATTGCCATCACAGCGGAAACCGTTATTTGTGTTTATTGGGAACGAATTTAATTCTAAGGAGATCTACTTTCGAAATAAAGGCGACGCACTTACAGTATCTGTTGATAAATTATTTACACGAGAATAATTTACTATACGCAATAATATTTTAGTATTTTTATACATTTCTCTATCACAGTTACGATTTCTTCTTTTTTTTTCATGTTGGTCTTTCGGTCTTTCCTTTCCGGTACAAGGTATGTATTATTGTGCCATTTTAATCTAGCTATGATATTCACAAATCCACTTATTCCATTCCACAAAATCCGTTCAGCATGAGGCGATACAATTTAATGATGCTAGACACTATGTGAAATGCAAAATCCACATATTGGAATATTTTTGAATATTTTTGATTCCGGGCTCGTGCTCGTGTGATTCTGCTCGGATCTAACAACCCTGCAGATGAAAACTACTGGCCAATTTCCTCTCACATGTCAAGTCCTTACGATCCCTAACGTCCCTAAAGCAATAGCACATTTTTTTTGAAGAGCGCCCAATTTTCAAAATTTAATATTTTGGCACAGTTACGTTGGTGATTGATTGGAAGTTTACCTGCTGGTCCCGATAATTCTAAAAAATGCCTATTTCTCATAATGGTAACGGTTTTGTAATTAGAATTTGGATCTCAGATTGGACTTAAACGGCAGAGCTGGAAATGCTACGTTTATGTCCTTCCATGATGGAATAGTGCAACCTCGAGAAATAATCTCTAACTTGATTTTTTTCTGAAACAATAGAACAACTAATGGATAGCGTAGACACGTGCATGGAGCTATTGCCCGGCTATTTCACATTGGAAGGCCGTTCCCAGACAGCCGTTGAATTATTATCGGGGTCCCTGATAAAATTATTCTAATTACAAAATTCCTTCGTTTGTGAGACACCGCCATTCTCGAGCTAAACCATCACAGGTATGGTTTACTAACCAGTTACCAATGCAAAACGGTAAAAATCTCAATTTTTTTTGAAAAACATTGGGGGCGCTCTTCATGTGCTAATATTGCTATTAGAGTGCCATTTAAGTGCGCTTTTCAAAAAATCCGTGAGCGGCCCTGTCTTGCTTTAAGGGGAAATTGCCCCTGCATCTACAAGAAATAATGGAAACTCCTTGTTTATGCAGTGGATCGCCAAGTTTGGTAGTGATTAGGATTAGAAACTCACCACCCAACTCCTTAAAAAAAGGTCTATTAAAGTGGCATCATTCATAAAAATAGCCTAGTATTGTCCAATGTAAGAAGGTACAGTGATGATATCATATTGGAAAGTTCACCTATTTTGGCCCAGCCTGCTTACAACATACCTGGAAAATCCGCAGCTTTTTAGATCAAGATTTCCAGAAAGGTCTAAAATATACAAAATCATCGAATTTAATAACTTTATATTGTGTTAGGAGACGCCAGGAGGATGCAAATTGTATTATTGTATTTTTACACAGTCTCAAAGGAGAGACTTGGTAATTAATTTACTTAAGGTCGTACTTAAACATTTTTCATATTTCTCAAACTTGTGAAGCGATAACTATGTAAATGCGAGTCCTCTCTCTAAATTGTATTTGTACACATCCGGCAGATCGAGTCGTATTCAGGAAAATTGTAAATAACAGCCTACTTTTTAAATAAAGGCCTAAATTGAGTCAGAATAATTTGACATCATTTCGTAACCTATAGGAGCCATAAACTACTTCCCTCTTAAATAATCGATTAGCGGATGAGATGTTTGTCGAAATACATAATCAGATAATATGATAGACCGGAAAGCTCTCTGCACTGTACTGCCAGGGGAAGTTTCAAAACCACATAAGTGTACTTTCCGCCTGATTCCTAATCATGTAAATATTCGAGCCAGAGTGAATTGTTTGCGTTGTCCTTTGAACCTATCTGGGAAACTAGTTTATAATTGAAACACGGTTTTTCCAAAAATGTGTGCAACTAAAACTATAATAGAACACACAGACACACCGGCGCGGGCGCACACACAAACATCCACATATACACTTCCCACACCACACACACACGCGCCAACGCAGTGTTACCCGTCGTTGGGTCTCTCTATATATGATGTGACATTTGTTTTGTTATGGCCCCCCCCTGTTTGGTGTAAGAGAGAACTGGCAGGCAAAAGATTCTGCTTTTTGTGTAACTTTTGTTTCTGAATTAAATAATCTAACTCTTAATCAAGCATAATAATCTAATGCTACCAGCTGCATTTTGTCACCAATTTAGATCAAGAAAGATTCTGCAAGTAATTTTATACCCAGCATTTTATGTGTCTGTCCGAAACACTGTAATATTTTGCCTGGCCAGAAAAACACAGAGGGCGTCCTGAATGTCAACAAGTGACGCCATAGGTCACATCATCTATAGCACATTATATTATCTGTTTTTTTTTCTATCATATTTTTTTTTTCGATGATTCCGGTATTCCTGGGGTCCTAAACCTTTGCGTATATTTTCACGAATTTGTGTTCTAATCCAAGATGGGCCACCAATATTAAACCCAGCAACAAATCATGTCGTTGTAAATCTCTATAGTGTCTTGTTAGATTTCTCGATGCCTGAGTAGATGGTTCATCGCTTTAAACACTTGTGGCCAGAATCTGGTTGGAAATGCAACTGGGCCACCAAAATACAAAAGGACCTGTCCGTATGATCAGAGAGAGGCGCCCGCATAGTGGTAACTAGGCTGATGAATTGTCATTTTTCTCGCTATTGCATGTACATAAGACTTCGGTTTAGTTATTCTCCTCAAATTGCCATAACAAGCTAAACATGAAAAAAACTCCCAATTGGAAGGGTGGTTTGAGTTCTAAGTAGCAACCCCACAATATACATCATCCTACTACTTCAAATCTCACTTGCGCCTTATATTCATGATATTATGCAACCGTCTTTCATTGAATGATCAGAGTTACTATAACATAAGTGTCATTTTGGCTATTGGTTCAAGCTTAGGAAAATCTGTTTGGACATTACAGACAGCCTGTCTAACAAAAATGGGTACAATCAGAAAAAAAAATGGGGTTTAAAAATATGAATTTCAAAATAAGTCACTTTTACTTGGTATAATAGTAAAGAACAAGACCAGCGTTTCCAGGGTGTTATTTCATTTTAGTTGCTTTTGTCAATCCAGAATATAATCAATTTCGTGCGATATACCAAAATCGATTTTGTTGCCACTTTTATGATGGGCAGATTTGCTTCGTCCCATTCTGTCTTAAAGCTCACAAGATTGCAACATTTGAATGAGAAACAAAACACAGATTAAGTATACAAAAGAAGTCTAGTTTTATCGACAAAGTTTTAATAGTCAACATAATAAGTTCATGATAATATCTTCTTTTTCATAAATGATAAACAATACCAATATTTATTGTAGCTTCAATCAATGGAACTTGAATTTATTTCCAAAATTGGAGCGTGTTAAAATCATGCCAGAAGGAATGTAATTGCGACGAAAATAACACCTCCAAATCCAAAGAATGGTTTAAAAATATTGCACTATCTTTGTGCAATTTACTAATTGTTTAGTCAACATCAAAAATGTGAATTTTGAAGCAAGTATCAAAGAGTGAAGGAATTGCTGGCAATATCTTCACGACCTTAAAACTCCTCTCTCACTCCTCCAGGTTGCTGTACTCCAGCTGTAAGCTCATGGTGTCTCTTCTAAGTTCTAACAAATAACAGTATGTCGAATGCTATTCACTTTATCTTAAAGCCGCCTGAAACTTACTGTCATACTTCTACCATTACGTAGCTGTTTTTGAGTTTCTTTATAAGTTAATCCCTTTTTAAAGATTTCATATCTGTTCAAGTGGTGAATAAACTTATGTTTCAAATGCGTTCACTGTTTTCACTCAACCCAAAGTGGCACAAACTCGATTTTTTTGTTTCCCGGTATAAACCGAAGTTATCTCTGTGATGAAACAAGCAAAATGACAGATGAAACACACCATCGTGGAAAGCGTGGGTCTTTTTCTCCATTATGTGATGTACAAAACGACTTACTTAATTGAATATAATATTGGAAAAAAATCGTTTTTTACTGTACCATTTTTTTTAGAGACAGGCTGTATACTATCTTGGTGCAAGTTTTGTTCCGTGAATAACAACAAGTGAGTTCTGGTAAAAAATACAGAGTACTTTTGTTTCTGGTAGAGTAAGCACAAAGCTTATGCTTTGGAATGTATTTTTTGTATGCTCGTCTTTTCTATTTTCATGCCCAAATATACTATATGCCAAAACATATAGGAACATTTTTCATAGAACATTACTTGCTTGTTTTGTTATTTTCTCGCTCTCTCTCTCACTCTTCTCTCTCGCTCTCTCTCTCTGGGGCGCGCTTCTTCCATTTACGAAGCCAATATGCAGTGAATCGGGAGTCCATTATGGTGACCTGAAGTGACACGCTTAGGTAGTTATTTGAAGCTTTTACAAGCCGTGAATTTTCTGTTTACTACACTTAAATGAGTATAGTTCGATAATGGCTCACAGAAACGTGATATCGTAACCGTCTTGAAACCATATATTTTACAACCGGTACGTCGTGCGTGCCGCAATTAAAAGCAAACATTTAGACACAGTGGTTTTTTTTGAAGGATAAGCCGAATATTAATGATTGTATCACAGTGATCCTAGATTACAAAGCACTGTTTATATAGAGCCAATTTTCTATTGAGCCAATTTTTATAAAAATTGAAATTCCAATTAAGGCCCATTTGATAACTCTTGCATGTTTTGGACATATTGTGATTGTGATAGTGACCTATGCATTAAACCGAAAATAAAAATACATTCGGTTTTCAACCAACAATTAAAATGGATACAATTTTGTAAAAATAAACTGAATCCCACTCCATTATAACCCGCTGGGATTAGTGGATTTAAGATGATGTACAAACATATATTCTCTAACAGAATACAGACATGTATTTTTTGCCTGTATGCGGCGAACCCCGGAATTTCACAGCGTGCCCGATTACGGCGTACAAATGGGCCCAATCGATCTCGTGTGTGATACTGAGGAAAACTCAATCTGTCCCGACACAAACTTCCTCACCCCCCCCCCCCATCCAGTTGTGGTCGCGATGAAGTGATTTCATTGGATTCCTTAACCCTCGTCTACCTGAGCCCACGTTTTGTAACAGAACTGCCGAAGGAGGGCCCCCTGTGATTCCTCTCAAATTTGGTACCACAGGAGAGCTTAGAGTTTCTTTCTTTCCATTGGTAATCAAAATAAGTACCAACATCCCCATTATGACGTCACTATGACGTCTATGTTGAGGAAAGTATGAAATACTTAATATATGGGAAAATTGATATTTCGCATTTTAGCGACTCAAAAACATTATAGCAACTAAAATGGCTCTCATTATATAAACTAGTCTAGTCATTTTCCATCAAGTAGAAGCCCACACCATCATGAAAATCGGTAAATTCCTAACATTTTGGCGAAAAATTGAATTTTCCCTAAGGGAGCAAGGAAGCTAGGGTAAACAAATGATTATTTTTTTCTATGGAAATTGACAATTTTGTCTAACCATGCAAACGTTAATGACGTCATTTGAAGTAATGCTGGCCATGTTGGTACTCATTTTGTATCATTGGGAAAAGAGAGTAGGACCATATTTTATCATTGGTACCAAAATCAATGCCTTAGATGTTTCTGTAGTTAGATGCAAGTCACTTGGTACTTCTTCCGTAAGGGGGATGGCAAAACCACTTTGGGATCACCCTGCTTATCTTACCCATGCCCCGGTGGATGTTGGTTTTGGGATGAAAAGGAGCGGAAAATGTCAATTGACCAAACTTAAAAATAATTAAATAATTTGACCCCAAAGGGGTTTTAGCAAGCCGGGAAAAAACCGAAGGGGTGGAGGTAACCCCCCCCCCCCCTTCGGTAGACGAGGTTAATATTATGTAGTCCTGAAGCCCTCGCGCTCTTCTCGGAATCAGAACATTAATATGTAGTTCGAAACTCTAAAGCGAAGCGATAATACAATTAATTACACGTCGTAAAATCACTGCCAAATTGAAAAAAAAAAAATGCACTCAACGATGACAAATTGAGACAGGCATCACAAAAATAACTATAATACGTAAACCATAATTTGAAGATAAACATGAACTTCCTGAAACCGTGTGAGCTTCGGCCAATGTGATTGTTCAAACTAATTTCGGTTGTGGTTCATATTAATGGTCCTAATTAGAGATTTGTGAATGACGCCGCCTGCCTTGCGTCAACCAAACTTTCCGAAGAACTGTAGGTACGTTGAAAAAACAATTAAATGTTATGAAACACCGTCCTAATGTAGGTCACCCCTTCAAAATCAGCTAGGCATGTTGGTAAATTTTGAAAATTGAATCACAATTGAACCACACCTATAGTCAAACACCTTCGTTACAGATCACGCACGAGTTTGTAAATATACCCAAAAGATCCGACAAGTCCTACAAAAACAGATTCGCTAAAACTTCCATATTTGTTCTCCCCTTTCAATGAAACTGAGAGTAGGGGTAATAAACATCGACGTTTTTGACATTTCGGCCCTCCTTCCTCCCTTGCGAGTTTTTCAGCGATCGATTCCTTTGCCATATCCATGCTGCTTACCAACCACCTAGAAAAATGTTATAGCGCCTCTCTTTTGCTATAATTCCAAATTGTTCACTGAGCGTGAAAATACTCTCTATCTTTAAGATGTAGATCTTATTGTTATAGATATATTTCAATATGTATACTATTTTCGATTCTGCCTGTGTCTTCACGGCTTCTTCGGTTTATTCCCTTCAGTAAATAATGTTAACGGTCTAGAGAATAGTTAGTGTGTTCTAACACACACACACACACTGCTTGATCACTGTTTGCTTTTGTTCTGTAATGAATAATGGAATACAATTTACTAATTCTACAGTCTGCAACTAAGTACTTTTATACTGTAGAATTGAAAGATAAACTCAAGATTCATGACTAGTATAAGAAGCAGTGCCAGAGATTTGAATGCATTGTATAAATAAATGCATAATAAGAAAATCAAAATTTTAAAGCCATGCACATTAAGTTGCAACGTGAGATTCACATAACAAGTATCCCTAAAAATATACAAATTAAAAGTTTTGCACTGATGTAAAGATTTCTATCAAAGATATCTAATACAATTATTTTTCTGGTATCAAATTGTGAAATTTCTAATTTTCTATTGGAGCAAATAAGAAATTCGATCTATAATTTATATTGAAATATCATCATATAGAAATAACCCTTTTTCCACTTTAAAGACATTTCTGTAGCCAAACAAAAGATAAGAAATCTATTGAGTACTTATCTAAATGGTACCACTACATATGACAGAAAATACGGATACCTTGAACTGACTCGTTGCACCTTTAAACGCTTACAAATTGATGGAGGTAATTGTAGCAATCACTATAATTACTGTAGAACACATGGTAATCGCTAACAGGTAAAATCAAATTAAAGTTGACCCGATCCAGAAATAAAACTGCCTTATCGATGACTTCATTGCAGATGTTGATTTGCTGTTGTTATTTTCGTTTTACAGTATCACACGCAACTACACAAGCACGCACAAACCCACAAATTATTAAAAATATGTAAATTTGTGTTTCTTTTTTAATGTGATCTTATGATTCTAAAGTTATTAGGAAAAAGACCTTTCTGTAACACTGTCAACTAAAAACTATTTTAGCTGTAAATCATATGAATAACATTTCCATATCGAGAATGTGATTTTGGAAGACATTTGCACGGAGACTCCACTTTTGTGGCCCATAATACAAAATCGTATGTGCTGACTTATTCATCAACCATTTTTGACATAGCAAATTATACATAAATCCCAAAAAGCCTTTACTCAAAAATATCAACCTGCTTTAACAAAAGCAGCTATTTGTTTTCACTTTCGCTTTAAGTTGTGTATTAATATAATAAATATGTTGATATCTCCCTTTAAAAGGGACAGTCTTTACACATATTTTCCGCGTTATATACATAGTGGAAGAGCCAGACCATTAAAAGTAGCCGTATTGGTATCACCTGGGGGGGGGGGAAAGAGGCACTGATACCAGGGGTTCCTAACACTATGACATACACAAAAATGTATAATGGTCATTCTGTAGGGGTAGCTTAAGCGAGCTAGGGGTTCGCAAAAGATTATAGAGGGGTCAAAATTGAAAAGTAGTCCAATGCTGTTGAATTGCATACCAAATTGTTCGTATGATCACAAGGAGTAAAATAGGGTATAGTTTGGACAAGGTACAATGTATAGTTACCAAGTTACACCCAACAACACCTATACCTCTACGAGGGGCAGTACTAATGATGTGCGTAACTTGTTAATTTCACATTGCAGATGGGCGAAACTATTCCTTATTTTAATTGTGCGGACATTACAAACAATATGAGACCATTTCCACTGAAATTAAAGCATTTTTTAGTATTTGACCCCTGTAGAAGTTAAATTTAACCTTTGACCTGTAATAACGGTTTTCAGCTTATAACTCCATAGGGGTAAGTCGGAGATAGCACAAACTATACATTTTTAACTCCTTGTGATCATACGAACAATATGGTATGCAATTCAACAACATTGGACCACTTTTCAAGGTTGACCCTGTATAATCTCTTGCGAGCCCCTAGCTCGCTTAAGCTACCCCTACAGAATGGCTATCATACATTTTCGTGTATGTCATAGTATGGGGTAGCCCTGGTATAAATGCCTCTTTGCCCCCCCCCCCCCCGGTGATACCGACCAACATGCCTGGCTCACCCACTAACACACCGAGCAACTCCGACTATCGCGCTTCGAGCTTAACTTTCTACACGCGCCAAGTAAGCAAGTAAATGTTGTTTTCTATATTGCCTAATTATTATTATTTCGTTTATACCCGAAGAGCCGTATCAACGGGGAAACTGTATAGTATACCTAACCTGCCTTGAAATGCAATGGCGCATATAAGAAATATTAAGTATTGGTAGCTCAAGTATCACCTTATGATTTCCTTTGTTCATATTCTTTCTACAAATCAAAATATGTACCTATATTATTTCAAAGACCAATATTGACCAATTTATGACTAGAAGCATTTCAATCCACTGTAATACAAGGCTCCCACTTAAAGTAACCGCATCTTAGTTTTTAAAGGTATCAAGATTAATTGGTGAGCAGACTTTTAAACTAAGCAGGCAATAGATACCTATATGAAATATTGCAATACAAATTAGGAGTTGTCCATTGACATAGACAACCAAATAAGATTAAATTGGTAATTAAATTCTCCAATGTAATGTACGTGGATTTTCAATGCTATGTAGAAGGGGAAAAATAATCAAAATACAGCTTTAGAATTTTAAAAATCCCATTATGACAATCCTGTTAAACAATACGTTGAGAGCTAGGTTTTACGTTTTTCCTGAGCTCGTAGGATGATTTTAGTGTCCTGAGGCGAGTTGGTACATTAACTGCACCCACTTTGCCTGCTCCCAGTCGAATTCAGCAGCCTTTACGGAATAAAGTGCATGTAATACTGTACTTTATTCCGTCAAGGCTGCTGAATTCAACTGGGAGCAGACAAAGTGGGGTCACAAAATGTACCAAGCCTCCTGAGGCAATGTTTGAGATCAACTACATACAGGGTTTTTACATGTAGGACGTTTTCATTTTTCATTTTTGTCAAAACTGAGGGTTTGTGGCACTGCTTTTACGTGTGTTAACTCTGACTTGAAATGACAAAACATATAACAGTTTCTTTGAATATAAGTAATTTTGTATTAAAACGACTCCGGAGTCATTCTATTGCAATGGTTTAGGTTGTACAACTGAAACGCAAGAAATACACACCAGAGCTTTGTAAATATCAATGTAAGCCCTTCAGACTGGTTCATTACATACTTATATATCCTAACATTGGCTAAAGGTTTACATAGAAGAAACGAATATTTTTTTTTTGAAAATGAAAGACTGACTTCGATTTGAAACTACAGTATAAGACCTTCTAGGTAGCCATTATAAAATTCCGTAGTGTGAAACTATTTGCTCAATGCAATGCCAATCTAACCATTTCAAAGAATTTTGTATTTTTTAAATATGCACTTGTGTCCCTTTACTGGGTAATATAAACCAAATTTTGCTCAGTTCTTTCAAGCGTTTGTGATATTGAACACCTATATAATCCCCTTGAATTTTATTCCCAATTTAATGTTTACATACCTGTATACCAACGCCGATAGCAAGTAAGATCATTTGCCCTTTGGGTCCAACGAAGCGTGGTCGCTTCACAGATTTCTTTCCAGCCTTGAATATGCGAAAAATACGATTGACTTTCAACAAGGTAGGGACATATGTTAAAGTGAAGCTCGTAGTTAGAATTGGTTCCGTAAGTGCACAGGATACAGAGGTAGGCGGCATTAAAAGAGGCACGTGCGTGAGGATGGCGAGAAGAATTCCCATCAAGTTGACTGTTGACAATTCTCGGCTGCTTGCTTTAATTAATGCATGATTGCTGTAGTACACCAGACCACATATTGCAAGAGTTATCAGGAATACACCCAGACATGCAGCAGTTATAATCAAAATGATGATTGGATGGCTGTAGCTTATCGTTAGAGGAATTATTTTGATGCATTCGCTGAAGTTGTGATTCGGCCATTCGAGATCTGGACAAAGTGAACATTCTGTGTCGTTGACGATGATTGCGTTGTCTGGACACTTGCGACAACCCCAACAACATTTCCGCTCTAGTGGGACGGGAATGTACCCGGGTAAACAATCCTCCCTGCACGTTGATGAACCAGGACTGACCTTCCCTTTACCCCATTGTATTTTGTCTTCAGTTATTAGAAATCGCTCTTGCTCATTTGAGGGATCCCATGTACCTATGTCTACCAGTTGATATATCCCATTTACATATTGAAGGTTTCGGTATTTGTATTTGCCTGAAGTGTCGCCATTTTCATCAAAGTGAAATGTGTCACCGTTAGCTCCTTCAAATGAAACATTAAGAAGAAAAGAAAGAAATTCATCTCCTTGAATTGGGTTTAGTTTTTCACAATCCTGTTGACCTGTGCAATGATGTTCCACGTACGCGTGTAGTGCATATGCCAGTGCATATACAGAATTGATGGTAACAATATCCAAACTAACAGCAGGGTCCGGATAACTTGTTTCGTTCACATTCTTTGGTGATGCCTTCCACCTTTCGACATACTGATGAAACCAAGGGTTTTGGCTTACATTCTGAAAGTACAATTCTTTAAAATAGGCATGAAATCCTGGTACTTTCTCGTTGAAAAGTTGTACAAATATACTTCCATGAGCGACATGGTTGACGTCACTTGAGGCAATACTGCTTCCCCATCCATCACTACCTACCCAAGTTATCTTCTTCATGAATTTGGCTCTGCTGACTGCTTTCAATAAAGACTCTGCAGCTTCTTTCAACGAGACAACTACTACGACTTTTGACACAGTACTGCTGTTCAATGTATTCGTAAGATCTACAAGGTCGGCATCTCGTGCAAAACCAGGAATAGGCAAAGTAATACCTATACATATGCCTCTTTCCTCCGCTAGAAGTTGTAAGTGGTGCGCACCTCGAATGCCATACGTGTCGGCAGAATACAACAGGGTTATGTATTTCCAATCAAAGTGCTCCAGCAAATCTAAAATGGCACCAGCTTGAAAGTTGTCCGAAGGAACTGTACGGAGAAAGTAGGGAAACTCGCTAGAATCTGATAATTCATCGCTCGTTGCCGCAAAAGATATTACTGGAACCTGATACAGCCTTCCTACTCGCGCAACCACCGAACTGGTCGTACTACGAGAAGGTCCAACAATACCCACGACTGGTTTTTGATTTGAACGAGTTTTTCCAGGACAGGCATTTTCGAATTCGTGCCTACCCTCAGGAGCGACCATAGTCATTGCCGACCACATAGCAATATCTTGATTTCCACAATCATTACGAATCTCTATGCCCAGTGTGACGTTTGGTAATACATCACTTCGTTTGTTGATAGTCTCCACAGCATATATCCACATTTCAACTAGTTCGACAGCAACGCTAAGGAGAGACTGCCCGCAAGGTGTTCCCCCTGGATACAGAGGCATCAGCCCTCCAATAACCACGTCTCCAGGCTGATAGTAATACTCACACACAGTGCCCGATAATATACTGCTAACCGGTATTAGAAACAGACAATGTACGAGTAAAACGTGGGACAATTTACTGCATAACATTTTCGTTGTGAGAGGTCGGGTTTAATGAATGGAATGCGAATATCAAATCGTAGCAAGATGTTAAGTGTGGGTAGGAATTAATTCACCTGGACAAAGAATGACCACTAGGCGCCCGAACAAAATTATTTTTGTTGCATGTCGATTGCAGAATATAACAGGTATGAAACTACTAGTAACTATCTCGACGGTTTTGATAGCTAGCTACTAATGTTTTGTTAATATAACCTTTTCTAAGCGAAAATATACAGATTGTGTGGTTTGCATTTAACTCATTCTTAATTATATTTAGATATTCAAATTATGCGATGTGTTGCACTCTGCAATCAAGGTATAATGAGATTTACCCTTCACTGGTATCAGTCACCGACAGTAGGTAGATTTTGATTTGATAAGGGAAGTTCATTTTAGTCTACTCCACAGTTCAATATTCTTACGGAATCAGTTTCTCATTTTTGAATGAACTTTATTCCACTGTACTGTATTTTTCGTTGAATGAACGTAGTGTGAGCTCCGTTAATTGCAATAATGGGCGGAATGGGCGGAATGGGCGGTGCTTGCATTAATCTAAATTATGGCTGTCTCAAAACTTACTATAGGGTTTACCTATAGTTTATGTTTTAGCTATAGTTTCATACCCTATGTGAGGCGCGAATGCACACTAACGCGTACGCAATAGCGGACTCAAATAGTCGGGTGGTTGTGTTAATGGTGTAATGATAGAACAGTCTAGCACTTACTTTAGCTCCACCGTGTGTATCACCGTAACACACCACAACATTCAGTGAGGGTAGGTGAATGGGCTGTCCTAAGAGACTTGTTAATTAGCTTTAAAAAGTGTCGAAAAAAGGAAAAAGCCCCGCAATGCTTGCAAACTTCCTTCCCCATAACACATCTCATCCACAGAGAGCACGCCTCTCCCCACACATACACACCCACACGCGCCGAAAAAAAAAAACCCAAAACACCACACACACAGTACACAACACCCAACCCCCACATGCACCCTCACTCCAGTAGGGCTGTGAATCGGGTGAATGGCGCGCAGTTACTGGAAATGAAGGTCCGGCATGCAGATAGTGTTTTTTGAATCAATCCCTGATGCATTGCAATGTGCCTATACTGTACTGTACAAAACTTATGGTCAGTCCTTAGGGATAAAGTGTGCCAAAGGTTTCAGAACCACAGAACATGCCATACATCCTGCTAAAACTTCCCTAATCCTATGCTTATGGGTGCAAATGAGCAAATAGAAGTCAGAATTCTTTTTAATGTGTTAAGAATAATGTTTTGGTGGGATCACATGACCCTGTTTAGGTGAAATGTCCCACAACTTGGTTCATTGTGGGATTGACTCAATCACCTCTGGTCCGGCTGCAATGTGGAAGTGGGAAAGGGGGAATATAGGCAATCTCTTTACATCATGATGGAAATTCAGGAATTTCTTTTGTTCATGGTGGTGTTGCATTTACAAATCGAACACCCCCTTCCGTGGCGGCACCACGGGGGGCATGGGGAATTGCCCCCCCCCCCAAATTTTTTCTTGCCCCAGTTTGCCCCCCCCCCCCCCTGGCTGAAGGAAAAAATGAGGATTTGGTCCAAGATCACCAAATTTTGGGGAAAATCTACGATTTTGGGCCAAAATTGGTGGAAAATTCTCCAAATATTGATACTTTTCCCCCTACTACAGAATTTCACTTTTGCCCCCCCCCACAAAAAAATTCACTTGGTGTGGCCCCCCCCCGTTTGCCCCCCCCGTTTGCCCCCCCCCCCCCCTTCGAACAATGAAAGCACGCCCTACATTGTTGACATCTTCAATTCCCTCTATCGAGCCGCGTGTGTATGGTGTTGTGGGTATGTGTGTAATGTGTGGGTATGTGGTGCTCGCAACATTCTTTTGTGCTGAATGTACATGTATGCGTGGTTTAAGTTTTTTTTGATTATATTGATAAGAAATCTGTATGTTGATATTCTAGGCGTTCAATACCTCGGGCCGGTAAAGTAGATAATATAGTCCTCCCCCGGGAGCTTAGTCCGGCCTCCATAGACGACAACGCATTAAAGCATGAAGTCAACGAATTGAGTCCTTATACATTCGACAACATTGTAGGCGGACAATAACAACTTCTACACCGTCGTTGCTTTGTAACGATGGTCGCTCACTTTTGTGTTTTCTACAAGTATATGTTTTCGATTAAGCTTGCGGATGTGGCAGGAAGTCATAGAGGGAATTATATCTTATGAGTTAAAATACACTTTACACTTTTGTTTTTTTTTTAATAGCATTAATAGTTTCATTAAAATAATATAGCTTTACCTGAATGACAAGAAACGATGAAAAAAGGGAAAGCTGTTTTTTTTTTTTTTTTTTCCAAAATGACGATAAATAAAACTGACATCTTATTGAAAGTATAGGATTTCTTTAAAACGTTTTCAGGTTACAGTTTGATTATTATCCGTAGGTAGCATACACACAGCCTGGAATGACAAGAAGCATATCGAAACAAAAAATCAATAACGAAATAATTTAATTCAAATATCCCAACTATATTTTTTTATACATAAATATCGAATTTACCGACAAGTCTACAAATTTGCCGACGTTGGGCAATTTGGCCCACAGATTTTATAATGGGGGTGTGACCCCCTCTAGGACCGCCTACAGTCAATTTTGAAAAGAGCAGTGCTGGCTTCATATTATTATGGCGCTCGCCACTTAGAGGTGTGTCACTTGGTGAACACCGCTACCATTTCTTCTTTTCTTTCTCTTTCTTTAAGACGACCAAAATGTTGACGCGTTCCCTACGTTTCTATGGACAACGCCTCCGCGTGTAAACTTGTAGTCACTCCCTGCGATCTGCCTCTTTGGGCAAGACCTTCTTTGGCTGCTAAAAGTCACCACTAGCATTTTTGTGCGACTTGCGCAGTAAGGCAAATATCATCATACCGAGCGGCAAAGGATTATTAGCGGCGTGCACTACAGTGCAACAAGCCGTGACCTTCCCAAACTCTGAAATGAAGGTATTGCTTCATAATTAAATTTTGGTTAATGTAATCTCTATATAGTTAACGTATACTTTGAGCGTCTTTTTGTACACATGTATAACAAGCAATATACAAATAACAAATTAAAATAGTGCGATTGGTGGGCGGGCGATACCAGGAACTTAAAGCCACTATCAGTGATTCACCCGAAAGATTTCAAAATATTTGAAATTTGCAGGAATAGCTTAAAAGTGAAGGATAAGTCTGTAGAATTCTAGTAATTTAATTTTTACAAAGTGAAAAATTAACACAAAAGTAAGAGAACAACAGTGTTCAAGATATGGATTTCAATTGAATTACGTGGTGTAGTAGTGTCCGTACGGACAGAAAAAATTATCTGATAATGTTCTTATTAGGTTGATTTTAACTTATAAATTGAGGGTATGTTAGGATAACTAATTCTAGTTACAGACATGCAAAAATCTCAGTTGTGATATATTTTTTTAGATTTTCTGCTTTAGCAATCACTGCTGAGTGCTTTAAGTTATATGCTCAAATGATTAAATGGCATATTTTCCAGACTATTTACGATATACGTTTGGTGGCTTTGTTATAGATATTCAATTGTCGTATCTACTGCGCCGTTATTAACACCAGTCGTCTGGGAAGTAAACTGATAGAGGGCAATACACTAATTCTTTCTTAAGCTTTTTCGGGACCGTTTTTTAAAATCACCACAAAATTTGAATCGAGCATCATCAAACGCCATTGCATTGCTTAAAATGCAATATATGCAAAATATCTAAAACCTAAATTGACAGTGAGAGTTACCATAGGCGCTGAGATCCGGTGTAACAACGTAGCTAGTCTAAGACAATACAGACAGTCGCTAATTGATATGCACTATCCATCAATACACAGTATGGGCATGAAGCTGCGTATTGATGCACTTTATTGTCTATGTTAACCCGTTAACCCGGGGCCCGGGGCTAGGCCTTCCATGTAATACGACACCACAAATGATTTACGTACAGATGGCCTGTTGTCAACATTGCAGCCCCCCCCCAGCCAAAAACAATTTTGTGGCAACGACTATAGTCGGGTTACATTTTCCATTGAAAAACACTAGAGGCGAGACATTATAAAAGAAATCAGGGACAGGTTCCGGCTAGAATTGCCTATGTTTCCCTAGCTTAGCAAGGGTTCAGTTTCACTGCGCTAAAACAATGAAACCGCTGAGCGAATCTGGTCTATCTCGCCCAGGTTCCCAGCTAATAATCCGCCGGGTACCACACCCTTGAGGCAAACCTTGTGGCCAATTTGAATAATTGAAGTCACAAGTCACATAAGGGGATTAAATTTCCAAATGCATCAGTAAGTTTTATGGAAATAACCCGTATCACAAATCTTACTTAGTCCAAGGAGTAAAAGAGTGACGTACAATTGCTATTAACCGCCGCGTAAATCAAAATAGGTCAAGGGATAAAAATGTTTTAAACAGGGGGTCAAATTATGTCTTGACATAAGGATTCTGAAATGTATAGTTTGCTGTCACCTTGAGGTATAAATATAGCTGAAACTTAACCCTAGTCCGACCAAGGGGAGATTACCTCCCCCCACTCCCAACGGATGATCCCCTGACGCACAAAAATGCAAACGAATATGATCTAAGGCTTTTAAGTAATTGTAAGTTCATCCTTCGCGGTCATTTTGGCGAAACAAAATTCGAGGTACCACCTTCAGGAAGGTCAGGGTTTCCCGTCAAAGTCGGCAGGTAGGGGGTGGTTGCCACCTTCCTATACTTACTGTGTAAAATGGTACTTTATGTTACGTATGATGCTACTGTAAGTAAATACTGACAATAGTTGTATTTTTTCTTACTTTTAGAGTAATAACATGTGTATGCTTACTTCGTCACCCATCATTGCCAAATAAATACCAATTGTGCTTGCATGATTGGCAAAAAAAACGGGCGAAATAACCCTCAATTTTGGCGATTTGCGTACAAATTTGCTTAAAAATAAGCTCTCAGTTATGACGTCACTTTGACGTCATATTGTTAAAACTAGATAGGTTTGTACTTGATTTGAAAAAAGGGCATATGTAGCTACACACTGATACCAACAAGATTAATCGCTTAATTACGAACAATCGGGATCGGGGGTGTTATCGTAGTAGAAAACCCCTTGGTTAGACGAGGGTTAAACAAACCTATTGTTTATGTGGCCTTGAACCGTATTTACCTCATAACCATTATATATATGCTATGTGACCTATAGCAAACTATACCTTTTTGGAAATCGCTTTTTAAGATGAATATAATGATTCAATTCTTATTGACATTGAAGCATTTTAAATATGTTAAATCACGTACAAATTGATTTGGTAGCTTTTTAACCTATATCTTGTTAATTGAGCATCCTGCAGATACATTACCATTGACTCCTTAGGACTGGAAGGAGTATCTATGACACTTCATAACTGTGTTGAAGCATTTTAGAGATTTAATCCCCTTATGTGACCTGTGACATCAGTAACTAAAATTGCCCAAGGGTGTCAATGTGGCACCCGACGGATTCTTCCACCAGGCACCATGATCTATAATTTTTGCAGTCCCCATTTTTATGCTTCTCTACAAGTTCTCTTCGACTAACACGGATTTCTGGCCTCCGAGTGTCAAATGTCGTCTAGTGGGTAGATAACACGTGTCTACTCGACATTAGCAATTATAGTTTTATTAAGATTTTATTAAGATCTTACATTCACTGGTTTGAAATTGGACTCAACATCTTGGGATTAAAAGTTTATGGTCTGTAGCACTCTATGGTGAATGGACCACAATGGAAATATGCTCTGTAAGAGTTTTTTGTGTGTGTTATCCAGGACGTTGTCTGATATTTCAAATAGAAAGAGAAGTAGATTAAACAGAAACCAAAACAAAAATTAAACCAATACATTATTGAGAACATTTTAGGAAACCTAGATTGAATTAGGTATTGTCATTAGCGACGCGGAACAGACAGAAACGTGACTAACACAAATAAGTGTAGGGTGTGTGTGTGAGTGTGTGTGTGTGTGTGTGTGTGTGTGTGTGTGTGTGTGTGTGTGTGTGTGTGTGTGTGTGTGTGTGTGTGTACTTACTGCATATGTATGTATGTACTTAACAAGGTCTCTTTGTCATATTAAATAAGAAAGACCACTCCTGGAAGTCACCATTTTCAAATAAAGTGAGGATCATGGTAACGTCAACTATGTTCTTGAATTACAATTGGATCTAAAAACCGATCAAATAACAGTGTATGCAACTGAGTGTGCCATAACATAATTGGAAAGTGAACCATGCGAAACATGCAGGGCAGGTCCGGTACATGAAATAATGTCGATTCATGCTTATTTCACCATGAAAATGACACCTCCTGTGTAGGTTGCTGCTTTTTAATTACTTTAATTACAAGACTTCTCTGAGGTGTACACATACTGATATGTCTATCTATATCACTCTACCTTAATTATATATACCTCAGTTAGATATCATGTCTGTGTTCATAGAAAAGTCAAATTATCATTCAGATCCATTTAACTTGTAGTGTTGTATATATCAACCTGTCTTCTTGTATTTCGATGGATATGTCGCGCTTTATAAGAATTTAATATTTTGCCAAATAGTAATAATATTTGGAGAAAAAAATACCTTAATATTATTGTCATAATTGGTTTAGTTGGCCCTGACAACATCGGCATAGATACAAAGATCAATTCAGTATTATATTTTTGAACAAAGATATCGTAGTGTAAATAATTGGCGGCTATATTAGAAATACATTGGCTGCACAGGATATTATTAAAAAGGTAATATCATATTTGGATTTGACCCTGAAAACATAGGAATATACACAAAAATCAAGTTGATATCATTATTTTGTGCAAATAGTGCTTGGGCTACGAGGTGATATTTGACAAATGGGTACCATATAGAGTGGCAAAACGAGAGTGCTACCAACTTGTTAAGACTCTTCAACTTAAATAATTTCTGCATGATAGACTTTCCAAAGTAGTAGCTTAAGCCTGCTAATTTGCATAAACAAAATGGCCGCCATTCAAGTTGCTCCATACCTGGTTTCAGCCATACCCTGTCTTGTAGAAGGATTATTTTGGTAAAAAAAATGTTACAACATGAGATGTTTGATAATGGACAACCACCAGAAGTCAAATACATACATTCGTAATTATACCTAATTTGCATAAATCCAAATGGCCGCCATTTTCGTAAATTTTGAGAATAATTTGACTTCAACATTCAAGGTATCATATGGATGAACTTTACACTCTAAAGTTTATAATTACATTATTGCACAAGTATAACTATAAACATGTATGTATGCAAGACTTCTAAGGTGACAACATGAGCAAGTAAATTTGAAAAAACAAAATGGCCGCCATTGGAATTGCGCCATAACTAGTTTCGGCTATATCCGGACCCGTAGAAGAAATAATTTAGGTTCAAAACTGCTAAAATGAGGTGTTTGATTAAAAACAACCAAAATGAATTCATGGCCATCTATTTTAATAACCTTATTTGCATATACCCCAAATAACCGCCATTGTTACCCAACATTTCAGCACTTAGGTTGCTTTTTAAATGGTGGTCAGTTTTCAATCATGGGTAGTTTAAGTGTTGATCTATTGCACTTGAAATCCATATGTCTAATCCTAACGATCTTTAAAACCCACCTGACAAAAAAAATCATAGAGTTTACCCTTTCCTTGGGTTAGTGGGAAATTGCTCCTAGATCTGACAACAAAGAATACTACTACCTCAATTTTCGCGGTGATAGTCAGATTTTCCTCTAGGGACGTTAGGGATATATATAGTTTTAAACCACTTATTTTTCATACAGAATATCTGATGATCCATTCTTGCACTACAATTATAGTGTGTTTCAGTAGTTATTTCAATATTTTAAAGATTACCATTTTGCCAGTCATTAGCAATATCGCTATCAATCTGTTATCCAGTAACAATTGACATACCGCATTATACATAACTGTTGACCAACTCACAAAGTTCTCATTACAAGTATTTGCCACTCTAGTGCTCTTGAAGAGTATGCAACCATATGGCTGTTTGGTAATTTGCAAATAGGATGTTCTTTGTTCAGCTAGGAGCGAAGAAGAGCCGATGAAGTAGGCTCAAGAATGGACTACCACAAGGGAGTATGCTCGCGCCTTTCCTGTTCAACATCTATACCAACGACCAACCTAGGAGTGCAGGAACCTGTCGTTTTATCTATGCAGATGATCTTGGAATTAGCTCACAAGATGCAGACTTCACAGTTGTTGAAGAGAGACTCTCCAAAGCTTTTGATGAAATCACTCCTTACTACGAGAAAAACCACCACGTGCAAATCCGTCCAAGACACAGGTGTGTGCTTTCCATCTACGCAACCGTGGAGCCAAACGTCAGCTTAAAGTAACCTGGTCTGGAACACCCCTTGGGCACTGCGATAACCCTGTCTACCTAGGAGTTGAACCGCACTCTCTCTTTATAAGACCCACATCAAGAAGATGAAGAGTAAAGTATGTTCACGCAATAACATCAATGGAGAACTTATACATCCTAGCAGGAATTGCTCCACCAGTAGTGTAGCGAGCATGCAAGAGCGTAGCTGCCAAATATCTAATGTGAAGCACCCTATGTCCGGACAGAGAACTGCTGCCACCGCCTTAAATCCTGAACAGAATTTTGACAAGTCCAACCTCTTAATCATCCTATAAGGAGTTTAAGAGAGACATCTATTGGTATTGAACCTGGTAAGAATCTCCACCTGGCCCTGACTCCTCATGGGCTAACTGGCGATCCGCACACATATTGCAGAACCCGACTTTGGCCGATCTAAGGTTTCCTTGCAGAAGGGAGGCTACCTGGAAGTAGATCAGGACACTACCTGTGTTGTGGCACAGCACCACAGACAATGGGACATTTCTTGGTCTGCCCACTGTTGGAGCAACAATGCCCTGTATGGGAAAGATCAACCCATGCCAATAAACTTGACTCAGCATTAAATGCCTCCTACCGGCTTATCACAAGATGTCTTCGTCCAACACCGACGGAGAACATATACAATTTAGCAGGAATTGCCCCATCAGACATCTGTTTTATTGAAGCGAGCATGCAAGAGCGTAGCTGCCAAGTATCTAATGTGAAGCACCCTATGTCCGGACAGAGACCAGCTGTTAACCGCCTTAAATCCAGATAGAGTTTCTTAAGCCAACCTCTTGAATCAGTCGCTAAGGAGCTTAAGTGAGTCGCATTGTGGAAAGAAACACTTGCTATCAACCAAGTAATATCTATTGGTATTGAACCCGGTGAGCATCGTCCACCTGGAGCTGACTCCTCATGGGCTAGATGGCGATGTTTCAACAGATTGAGAACCAGAATCGGCCGATCTAAGGTTTCTTTGCAGAAGTGGACTACCTGGAACAGAACCACAGACAGTGGAACATCTCTCTGCATGAAGGGTCAGACAGTTCTCAATGGAGGAAGCTGGCCAAGTTGTTCACGTCTTTGATGGGTGATCTAGTACGACATGTGAAACTTTGAAAGTTTGTAAACGTGGAATGTGAGGACTTTTATCCAGAACATTGCCTTTGCCAGCAAATGCGCTGACAGAGTCACATCAATTACTGTATATGAATGCATACCTTTGATGTACCTTGTCCTGTTTTGAGTTCCACACTTCATAAACATATTGCAGCTAATGTCATTGTTGAAGGCCAGGCTGAAGATCAGTACAACTGATTCAAACTTGGGTGCAGCATGTATGGTGTGCAGAAAAAGGGGTGTGTCGGTCTATCTTGCGAGCTTTTTAGAGCCGGTACTTCTCGAGGCCAAATGCACAAATCTCTACAAGTGACATCAAAGAGTTCACGTTGTTAGTATGCAGCTAGATTACCAATCAAAGATGAGAACAACTTGCGGTACTAATTGTTTAGAGCAAAGAAAGGTGAAATTGAATCTGGCCAGCTTCTTCCATGTGAGGACTGCCTAACCCTTCATGCAGAGGGTGCAAACTATATGGTGCCATACAGTGTGAGTAAAAAAAAAACCTACATTTAGAATAAAAAATAATTAAAATAGTTAAGAATTATTTTTGCTCAAATGTTTGCTTTGGATATAAAGAGGGATAAACAGGCTTTCAGAAAACGTTTATTTGGTGTCATTTGGACTTTAGAGGAAGAAGTTATGCCTATTTTGCTGAGAGACTTAAAAATCATGTTTGGCCGATTTTGAGCCAAACAAAGATGCATCGTTTACATAGAGTAAGATGGTCTACAGCAAAGTATTTAACACCAAATTATAGTCAAACAATGGAAGGTGGGAGAATAATTGCAGGATTATAAGATCCGAGAGATTACAAAGGAAATGCTGAGTGAAAAAAATGTTCAATTTCCTAAACAAGAAAGTCAAGATAGCTGGTGCAAGATCACAGTTTACTTTGGAACAGCAAGATTTCATGGTTTTAACCTACAACGAAACTTGAGAGCCAAAATGAAACCATAGAAGGTTTTGTAATCAGCTTGAAAAACAGTGCAATAATTGAATTTTATGTTTTAATTCCATTTTATTTACAGAAAACTTCAGCTTTAGTTTTTTTGTCGCAATTTATGGACGCTGAGTATACTGTATTTGTGCAAAATAATTACCTTAATGATGTAAAACAAAAATCTCTGAGTAATTTCATTATGTTCATGAACTGAGACATTGATGGAGTAGTTTTCAATAACTGACTCTTTATGATTGAACAATGGTAATTTAATTTGTTGGAGATATTTTATTTATAATTATGTTACACAATAGACCGTTTTATTCAAACTGATATGTAAATCAAGAGGAAATCGATACCAACTGAAATTGCATGTGTGCATTGTCTTTGCTATAATGAGTTATGCTATATGTCAGTGTCAGTCTCTCCGCATTTAATGGCTAAAATCGGCCAAACAGAATTTTTAGGTCTCTCCGCAAAATTGACATAGTTTTGAACCCAAAAGTCGAAAGACACCAAATAAACATCTTCTGATAGCCTGTTTATCCCTGCAAACAACCAAAGCAAACGTTTAAGCAAAAATAATGTTTAACCTTTCAAGAAAAATCTTTCCTGAATGTAGGGTTTTTATTGACTCACACTGTAGAAGCTCGCCAATAGCCCCAATGGTCATGAATGGATATATATGGATTGTACCTCCAGATGGTAATTTGATCATCAAGCGGATGAATGGCAAACCTGCTGCAGACGTTGTTTTAGAGTTTTACCTTGCAATAACTGCCCAAGAGTGTGCAAGTTGCCAGACTGTGTATTTATGGCTAATGGGATGTCCTGTATAGATTTGTGCAAGGTATCGACATGTGAAAACATGAAAGGTGAGGTCATTACATTGGACAGTTCTGATAATGAATATGGGGACGAGGAAGAGACAGACTATTAAAGGAGGCAAAATACAGAGGACTAGATTGGCAAATACTTGTAATGAGAACTTTGTGAATTGGTGAATAGTTATGTATAATGCGTTGGTAGATAAATGTTATTTATGGCCAAAATATGCTTACATCTTTAATTTATTGAAATAACTACAGAAACACATTGTAGTACAGGAATGGATCCTCAAATATTCTATATGCCAAAATTAAGTGCTTTAAAACTATGTATATAGACATATTTATTCTGAGTGTAAACACTTAAAACGCCCATGATTCAAAGAGCAACGCAAGTACAGAAATGCTAATTTGGCAACATGGCGACCATTTGGGATATGCAAATTAGATTTATTAAAATGGATGGCTATGAATTCATGGTTGTGTTTAATCAACACCTCATTTTAGCAGTTTTGTACCTAAGATATTTCTTCTATGAGTCAGGATATGGCCACAACTAGGTATGGCGCAATTCCAATGGCTGCCATTTTGTTTATGCAAATTAGCATGCTCAATCAGTTGTCACCTTGAAATCTTGCATACGCACATGATTATAGTTATACTAGTGTAATAGTGTAATTGTAAACTTAAGAGACATGAGATTTCCAGAAAGAAGCCCCCCCCCCCCCAATTTTTTCGAACCCGTTTTTTTTTTTTTTTTTTGCATATTTGGAATGCTTTCCAATGAATTAGACCACATCAGAAGTGAATAAGCCGAATACGCCGTCTTTATGTAATAAGATGATGATTTAGTACTTTCTGTCGTGCACGACAGAAACTCAAAGCACGGTGTTCTATGGGGACAATTACAATAGTCAGGCAAGTTCAAAACTAGGTTGGCGGTTTTCTTTCGTGCTTGTTTGTCCAATAAACCTTCGAAACGTTCTCGGTAGGTGGTCTACATCCAATCAAATGCAATTTGAGAGAAATTTGTATCCTAAAAAAAATCTCCTCCTGTCACTTTAAGTGTAAGATTCATCCATGTGATACCTTGACCAATGACAGTTAAAGTCAAATTATGCTCAAAATTTACGAAGATTTAATAGGTTTAATTAAAAATGCACGGATTTGGGTTCTGGTGGTTGTCCTGATGGTACCGACCAACCTATCTGGCCCAAGGACTAAAAGATATAACAGATATATCAGTTTTAGTGTACATTGGCTCCATATTAAAAAACAAAATGACTGACACGAGATAGTGTCATATTTAGATTCCTTCACCCCGAAAACAGGAAAAAGCACATAGATCAAGCTCCTGTCAGTTTTATTAACCGAAATATGAGGCATTGAAAATAAGAATGGCTTCCATTTTGAAAAATGACCACTACAGGTGAAATCCATGCAGCTGGGGTCCCGTTTTGAAATAGTCAGGTATGGTCCATATTTAAGAGGTTCTCTATATATTTTAAGCATCAAATCCAAACTACATTATTTAGAAAAAATTGCAAATATTTGCCGATGAGAATCTGGATTTTGTAAGTGGATACATATCATGCCCATATTTGGAAATTTCCTAGACTGATTTGAATGGATGGGCTAATGAATCAGTTTCAGTTTCAGTTCATTTACCTATAACCATAACGAATAAGTTGATACAGAAAAGCATTAGTGGGTTGACCAGACAGAAATGCATTGGTGAGTTGACCAGAAGAGAGCAAAGCTCGTACAATGTCTGGCCACCCTTAAGTATAGTTAATTAAATCACATGAATACAAGAAAGGACAGTAGACACAGAAGAGACAAAGCTACATAGTGCAAAACAAGACAAGACGAGACAGGTGAGACAGACAGTATGATGGTATGGCATTTATAATAGAAATAAAATTAATATTAGGCATCAAAAAAACAATACGACTTAAAGGCAATGTAAACACAAATGGGAGACCATAACGCTAAACTCTGATCATGAATTATATTGTGATACAAGAAAATGTTTGTAGTAGTTTTGAAAGCATTTAACGGTATTGCAATTACTAATTTGTGGATGAATGGTATTCCATAATAATGGACCTTGTGTTTAATTGTGTTTCTTGCCAGATCTGAAGAAAAATTATAAGGTCTATAGAGGTCAACTGACATAGTACGGTAAGAATGGATGGCACTATTCGTCAGGAAATAATCATCAAAAATATTGGGGATCAAACCATTTTTTAACTTAAACATGAAGAGCGAATCGTGGAAGCTTGCATTTCCCATTGGTCATGTTGGTTGCAATTTGGCATACGGGCCACGATTTGGGATTAAATAAATCGTAATTATGGTTATTGTTTATTATTGAAACGAATATAACATCCCATCTTTCCCTGGGGGGGGGGGGGTTACTCAGTGGTAAAGGGTAGGTACATATGTGCTGCCGATAAGGGTCACATTTTCACCCCTTACTATAACAATGGGTCGTTTTTCCCACCATGCTACTATATTGATGGGTCATTTCTTGAGGTCATTGCTACTATATAAATGGGTCCATTTTTCAATTTTTGGTTGCAATTTACTATGAAAATGGGTAATTTTTTCTGATTTTCGGTAAAATCACAATGAAAATGTTTGATTTTTCCGATTTTCGGAAAAGTTGCTATGAAAATGGACCGATTTTGCTAAGATTACTATGAAAATGGTGCGAAATTGCAAAGCCAACTATAGAAATGGGTCGAAATTTCGGAACCAACTATATAAATGGATCATATTTTTGTACAATTTGGTCACTATAAACATGGGTTGATTTTTTTTACCCGACGGACGCACACCTGTACCCAATTTGTGGTCGAGTACCCCCCCCCCCCCCCCCGGCATCTTTCACAGTTCTCAGCACCATTCAAAAATCAGATTTTCAATAGCAATCGATTGATATACTTTTATTTTAAATTGATAAAACCACGGCCTTGTTGAAGTAACAGATCTGCATACCGGTATGTAAATGTCAATATTTCAAACAGTTGAACGACTAAGACGAATTAGGAATGCATTACTAAGGCGTCAAAGCTTTTAAACATATTCTACTGAATTAGCATTTATAGTATTGTATAAGAAATAGATACGCAATGAATAGGCAGTCATACAGGTTTCGTTTTCGTTGTTGTAATGCATACCAAGGTGAATGCATTTCGCTTTAATGTGTTTTCACTAAGTGAGCCACAAATGATTACGTGCATTGCTGATTCACATAATAATATCTAATGAATAATCACATGATAATATGAAAATCCCCAACTCACCTTGATATACCCAAATCTGGAATTAAAATGCAATATTTACAGTGGTAAAAACCAATACGGCACTGCAGGCAATTTTTTGCGGACTTCATGATTTATTAATTCATCCATTCAAAAGTGCATTGTGATACTGTGTGGCGAGAAAAAATGAGGGATATCGTTTGCCTATATATAATAAAGAAAATAAAACAGTTATATAGTGGTATGTAGATTCAATATATATATTGCTCATTTTTTAAAATATTGTTATCATCTGTTCAAATTTAAGTTATATATCTGCCATGCTAAGGGATTGATATGTCGTTTTTTGTTTTGTTTACGAACTCGCATATTTCGTTATAGGTAATGTTACTAGGTTATGTTTATGAATTTATCAATTTTAATCAATATCAAATAAACGCAACACAGGCTGCGAATGAGATGCATATGCATTTTATTAACACTTTATCAACAATACACAACCACAGATGAACAGATGGAGTAAATTAAATATCAATGATACTAAATAAACTAACAGTACAAGATTGGCTAAATCTTTCAAGCTAAATAAAAAATAATCATCTCTTTTCAATATTAAAAATATTGGTATATTTCTGACATCCACTCAGAAAATCAATATTCTGGCAGAGGAAAAAAAAATTGGGGTAAAAATAATGAACACCCAATAAAGGTAGTATATTATAATTAAAGGTGCAATTCATGATTCTAGAACCTTGATTTTTGTTTATGGTTCACTATAGATCCTCAAGAAAACGTTATTCTGACAGTGAGTTTTGATGTTGTTATGAGCGAATGTTGATATCCCGTTGATATCACGCTGCGCAATAAGCCACTGCGTTGTAGTTTCTGTCCGTTTACGGACAGAAAATACAAAGTTGCGAATTTCTTCTAGAGTAGATTGAATTTGCACGTATACAATTAGGCACACATACCAGTTTAGATGATATTAAACACACGAAATGCCCCTTTAACGTTTATCCAAGAAGAATCGTGCTAATTATCATGCATTACAGTCAATCAATACAGGAGGTCACGCAACATGCGTTATTTTCTTGTTCACGAGAAGACAATACAATCGCTGTGACCTCATAGTTGTCGAAAAAACTGCTGGAAAATGCCTTGATTTGAGGTCCAAATACCTGAATTCATTAATAAATCATGTTATTGTTTCGGAATGTCCAACTACATAATCTAAGTTGGTCTAATACGAAGTGAAAGGGGGTTTGGGGGTTAAAAAACAACGAATTAAAAGCGACGATTTTAAGTTTTGAAAAAGGTGTCTCTGAGTTATAGGAATCCCCCACAAATTTTAAATTATCCCAAAATATTAATTTCAATTGTGTGCTACAAAAAAGTCTGTGTGTACGTGTTTTAACTCTATTCTTTAAGAAGGCGAAGACCACGGAAAATTATAACCTTACTTTACTAGGAAACATGGACATTAAATTCTCGCTATGTGCTAACGTGCCTGGTTTCCATCGATTGATGAACTGAAGACGTTTGCAGGCTGTGTGCAGGGAATGTGCACAATGGCAAAGGTCGTTTGCCTATGTATTTGTGAAAGCCCATGTAAAATGTCCCTGTCCAACAATTTTTGCGTGAACAATAGTACTTTGGTGACCGGCCGACTAACTGCATTACTAATCTAAAATTGGCTAGAGTGTATGTATGTTCAATACTATGTCTGTTTCATATTAACTAGCTTGTCCGGTTTAATTACTTATTTCCAAAAATAGAACGCTTTCGAAAAAATCACGAAAGAAAAGAAAAAACGTTGTTATTCATCATTGATCCAGCAAGATCATTGAGTTCCAACTTTAAAAACATATTTCTTCTTGGAATTTATTCAATTTACACTGATTTTTTGTCAAACGGACAACAAACTGGGTCCAGGTTGAATATTGACTTTTGGCTCTGAAACTTGATGGCAGGCCATTCATGAATTAGGGGCGCTTCAAAAGTACGTTTATGCGAACCAATTATTGATTCGTGGACCTTGCTTGATTCCAGTGTTTGCACCGTGTATTAATGCATGGGGTATATAAAGCCATCGTTGTGGATATATCGATTAACTTTTAATAGAGGTCCTGTCTGTTTTATGCATTTGGTTATGAAACAAAAAGAATCATACGCTCTCCTGTAATGCCGTCCTTCAAGTTAATGCCGTGTGACACCTTGAATATCATCTCTTTTGTATTGCAAAAATTCAGTGCAAATAATAACGGTTCGGATTTGATCCGGTTGAAGAAACAAAGTTGGGCATTATTCATTTTCATACCAGTGGCGGAAAACCAATATTGAGCGTGAATCATCTCCAACAACTTGTAATACTAGTCGTGGGACATGGCCTTCTATGCTTGTTTGTAGTCCCCTCTGGGGGGCTAAGGAAAAACCAAGGTAAATTCATAATGAATTATTACGATCACATTACTGTCTGTCCCGCGCATAAACTGGCACATTTTCTTAAAAATATATAAAATGGTCACTTCAATTTCATTTCCCCAATATCAGCTGACTAGTGGATACACATAGACTTCAGAAAAACCAATGGAGTTTTAAAGAGATTCAATCACGGCCTGGTATGCGGTATGAGTGTAGAAAAACACTTCAAATTCCCTTTCATCTGGGAGTGCAGGAACATTGTTATATTGTCGCGCAGGCTGAAGAGAGTTCAGCTGTACGCTCTCCAATTTTAGACTGAGTACTTTTCAGGACAAAAATACTTAACCTCATACACCAAATAACATTACAATATTGAGCTTCTATAGGCGTGGTCAATTAACTTTGGCCATGTTTTTCATCATTTATTCGAAAAGGGAAGAAAACCCATGAACAAAATCATAAGAGGGAATGGTGCTGGGGCAAGCTTTGACCTAACAGTTGTGCAGAACCAAAATCCGTAACTATTGCCTTAACGTTATTCTATTTAAATTACCGCGTTTTCAGAAGAAACATTAGTGTCAAAAAACGACCTATTATATTTACACTGGTTAGTTATTGTGATGAAAGAGGACGGGGTATTTGTCACTCAACCCGATCGTGGAGGTGATAACCCTGGCTATAACAATGGCCCTACCCCATAACCGGCAATTGTTGATATCTTTAGCTCCATGTTTTGCTGAAGTCTAGAAGATCCATTGGTCTTGATATTTGGGGAAAGAAAAAGAAATTGAGTGACATTTTATTATATATGAAGAAAATGTGCAAGTTTTATGTGCGGGAACAGACCAGTAGGTGTGATCGTAAGAATTTATTATGAATTTACCACTTGGTGTTCCCTTAGCCCCCAGATGGGTACTACAGATTTTTAAGTTGGTTATTTGGTCCAAGTCCCATAGTCTATACCTACAAATGGAGTCTAATGGAATCTTCCACGAAACGTAATTAGTAATGGTACCAAATCTTTATTCGCTCATTTTTCAAAACGAGGTGGGGAACTAACCAGATTCAATAGATTTGAAGGTTTAAAAGGTGTCATTCCTTTTATATGTAAAAAACGTCTTAGGTCAAAAGATATCAACAACTTTTCTTTTCGTGATTTATTTCGAAGCGTCATATTTTGCAATAATTAATAAAAAACAGACCATCTAAGTTAATTGAACAGACAGTAAGAAACGATAGCCTCTTAGTTACCTCTTACACGGTGTTGAAATATATAGAACTTTGTGTGTATTGAAGCGAACACGAAGAATGATGAATCTATCACGCATCTAAGGATTTATGGAACAAATTCCTATAATAAAGTGGTTCTTTAAATTCGTCATTCCAAATGAATGAGCACCAAGAGATAAATGATTAGTACAGGTATAATGATGTTCTTATGACGGATATGTACATGATCAGTGTAAAGCAACAATATGCCCAAATGAAAATTAAACAAAAAGCAAGTCCAACTGAAATACGAATATCTTCTTTGGTTAGGGTTACAATACTGCTGGCGTGAGGGGAAAGCCAATGTATAAGCCATTGGGCTTCGGGCATGTACAAGCGGGGTCTATTAAAAGTTTGACTTCTTAAAACTCAGCCGCCGGTTACGAGACTGTTCATGTAGGTTGAACCCCTGGATTCATTGAAACCGGTTTGCCAACAGTGCAAACTGAGGACAGAATCTAAGTTTTGAAACCTTCCCTAAATGACTTCGTAAAAACCAGCATTCCTGGCATAACTTTCTTCACTTCAATTTTATCTACTCCCTGGAAGATGTTCCAATGCCTTTGAAAATCGTTTGCTTACAAGTACGGTATGGTGTGTGTGCTCCCGTAGGATCTTCATGCTAGAATTGGTTGTGGACTGTTGGGTTTCAATAGGCCTAGACGCAAGGAAATGACGGATATTCAGACAACCTGCTTGCTTTTCCGCAAGGGGGGGGGGGCTAAGTAGAGGGGTAAAATGAAAATCAAGTTAAATAACGTTAAAAATAACCAATATATCGCTGGTTATAGGATTAAAATAAGGTAGGCCCTTTAGTTTGTCTAGGTCTGACCAATAAAGTACCGTGTATAGGGCAGGAAAGGTTTCAAGGGTAATCAATGGGGTTAATGACAGATGTTGTTGAAAGTGGTGTTGTTTGTCAAATGATTTCTTCATACTGAAGCAGTAAATTACATTTTAATAATTGGTGATAGCACCATTTGCAAACGTGAGGGAAAGGTCTTGGTGACTTCGATACATTTTGCTACTTAATTATCAGCCAAATGCTACACATTTATAAATAATAAAAAGGAATTTTTTTTATCCTAACTAATACGAACAACTTGCCCACCAGTTTCAAACCAAAACTGGGCATGGGTGGGTAAAATTTATCCCAGGATGACTTGAACCATTAGGGGCTCTTTAGAACGTGTGAACTAAAGGTTGGAGCCTAGGCATAACTTTCCATCCTTATAAGGATTGGATAAAGACGTTATTGACATTAAACCACAAAAAACAGGTTGGTGTACATTTAAACCAAAAAATTGACTCGATTTCATATTTTCCCTGTACTGGACATTTTCCCTCTTGAAGAAGGGGAAGCAGTCTAAAAATTTGAAACCCACACATAATTTCTGACAGTTCTGGCGTGCCCCCTATCGAATCCAAAAAAAAGCAAGAAAACTCAAATTTTAGCACAAAAAAAATCATGGACGTTACGGTAACCACAACCTAAAAGGGAAAAACAAGACCGCTTTTCCATCTTTACAGGTATTTCATTAATCATGTTTTCCGGGTCCAGATGATCATCACATATGAACAGCCAGTTTCGCTAAAAATCACCGTTGTTAGCATATGACAGGCAAGGGTTTTAGACCGTCAGCCCGAAGTTTTGGTAGACGAAGGAGATACCAATATATGAACACGGGAAAATTAGAGAAAAATATAACTTTGCAAATATGAAAAGTCTGCCGGGGACCGATGTTGCGTGTAGCTCAGGAGAAGGGGTAAAGTTACTAGGGGGTCAAAGATTTGAACTGTTATAAATCTAATGAAAATAGCTCAAAATTCTTAGGTTCCAGGAGTAAAAAAAGTCAATTGGGTCACATGTATGTGGTGCTTCCTTTCCAGATATTGGCAAATAGGCTAAAGGGTCATTTGTTTATCAAGAAAGGTCAACAATTGTAATACAAAGATGTCTGTGTAAAAAAATTTAAAAACATATTTAATGATACTGATTCAAAATATGCTTTTTATTTGCATGAGGGTTGGTTACCTTTCATAGGGAGGGGTATAATAATGTCCCCGTCCCCATAGAGGTCTACAGGGAATTTTTACCCCTTCCATTATAACAACACGGATGATGCCGAAAGTGCAAAAGCATTTCAATTTGGATCAGTATCATTAAACATTAAAAAAAAAATATTCTTACAAACAAATCTGGGTATATTGCAACGGGTGACCTTCTTGAATAAACAAATGACCTTTAGCCTATTTTCCCAAATATCTTGAAAGGAAAGCACCACACGCATGTGCCCAAATTGACTTTTTTACTCGCTTACCTAAGGAAAATTGAGTTATTATATTAGATTTAGAGCAGAGCAGTTCAAAACATTTGCCCCCATTAGTAACTTTACCCCTCTCCTGGAGCTACACGCAAACATCGGTGTCCCCGGCAGACTTTCATATTTGCAAAAAAAAGTTAGCTTTTTCTCTGAATTGTCCCGTTTCATATATTGGTATCTCGTTCGTCTAACCAAAACTTCTGGGCTGACGGTCTTCTTAGTGCCTCGTGACTTGATGATAACTATCCTGCACAAACGAGATAAAATATATTCAACAACAAGGATTCATTCGCCTCTTTTGTTTGACAGCTCAGTTTAATCACTTAATTGGGTCTCCATTGACAACATAGCTCTACGCAGACTAACGTTTCTTTATTACAATGACAAATGACGTAAAAAAAGGATAGATAATCCCTTAATAATTTAGCTAATGGCGGAAACCCTGCAACAATATTTAAAGGGTCATTGTCTGATCCCAACTCGCCTTTCCGACTTACCAAACCCACCACAAAATTATTAGTCCAGTAATTTTAGATTTGACCCCAACATCAACTTTGCCACAGAAAAAATGTTGGGTTAATATACTTGTGAAAATATCCAAAAATAATATATTAAAGTCTACCAAAATCAACCAGTGGAACATGTAGAAAGAGGGGGGCAACGTCTGTACAGGGTAAAAAAGAATGGTTCGTATTGATTTAAAAAATGATGTACCAATTTATTGGGATCCTCCCCAGGTTTAACAAAAGGTATATATAAGTTTGCCCTATCTAGTGTTATGTTTTAGTACAATAGGCACCTAACAGTTCAAAAGTCATCCTGGGGTAACATCATATATGGTCCGATTTGTTCGGACTGTGTAAACTGGTAAAAAATTTGTCCCACTAGATAATCTAAATGTAAATAGATTCTTTGTTTTAGCCTTTCTATTAGGAATTACAGAGTAAGACAGTGACCACTCCCATAACCCTGTCGTCCCCAGTCACATTTGCGTTCCAATTATGTATCGAATATTATAGATGGTGCAACCAGTAATTTTCGGGTTCTCTACCATTAACGAACAATTTGACACCATTTTTATAACGACGAGATATATCTGAAAATTTACCCCATTTTGACCCTGAACTTATTTTGACTCATAACTATTGAACACAACCGCAGATAGGGCAAACTAGACCTTTTTTTTATGCCTGGAAAATGTAACGAACACGTTGGCATACTTTTCGAGACGGCGTTTTGGATACTTTTCTGTATAACCCTTACCCCCTAGATGTTTTCCACCTCCTTTGATTTAGAAGACTTGATTAATGTTTTGTTGTAAAGGTCTTCTCATCAATTCTGTTGGTAATTGATTTTCGGTTGCAAGAGTGTTGGGTGTACGGCCGCATCATTCTATTTGTGACTGGCCTATACGGGCATATCGTGATCCTCGTCATCCAACAGACATACCCTAAAACATTGAGGATCTTTTATGCCATCCTAAACCGTTGGCCTAACTAAAGTACGTGGTGATACATTTGCATGTGCAATTTAAAAAATAATCTGGGTGCGTGTGCATTATTTCATTTTCTTTTTGTGTTTCTTATTCAATAGTGGGGGAGTTTCATAGGATATAAAAACGGAATAGTTTAATTAAAAAAACTGTCTAACAGGCTCACAGTTTAACGATAGGGGCACAAGAGTTCACGTCCATATGCAATTCAATGGGGCTTGGTCTTGTTTTCCCCCTAAAGGAATCATTTAGAGACCATCACAACTACTTCCTTATTTTACTCCATGAGCTCCGCCACTATTTGCACCTTTTTATATCCAATATTAGCACTGTTCAAATTCAATCTTGTCTTCAACTCTTCAAACGATTGATGCTCTAGAGTACATAACAACTTTGTGAGATGACAATGCAAGTGGTTCAACGACCTCAACTCTGTGATTTTATATAGTGTCAGAAACTGAAATTTTTAGTTAATTTTTATCAAAACTAACATTAATACGTTTGCACTTTACAGGGGATCCTAGAGTAAGTCAATAACCTTTACAAGGGCTCTCATAAAATGCCAAAATACTTCAATGCCAATAACTTGCCTTCCAAAATTAAGTAATGTTCCAACATATTAAACTCACTTAATTCAGATTCAGATTCAGATTTATTTGCTCTTCACAAAGCATGTATACAAAGGACAGATGAATAAACTTAATATATAGATAACCATAGATTCTACACAAAGATGAACCTATTTGGTTATATTAGCAAATATAAAGTCATAACTATGGTTAAAATGAAAACATCATTTTTCAAAATAGTTACCAATATATGAGACTATTAACAGAAAAAATACAAAGCAGTATTGTGGAATGCATACATGGTGAAGGGACGCCACGAGGACCTGCTAAACGCGAGGTGTGAGATCGCAGTGCCCCTCTAACAAAAAGAGTAAATGTAAAAGTTTCAGAGCTATCTTAAAATACGAAAAAAAACAAAGTGGGGGCGAAGACCAGACAAATATAAGACGGACAAACATGATGTCTGACTATAAGAGTATTTATAATTAAAATGATAAGAGGAATACAAAGGATGAGAGTGAAAATGAGAAGAAGCAAATGTAGCAGGCCGTTTCCACCGTAATAGGTTCTGGATGAGTAGTTTTGAAGAAAATCCTTTGTTTGCGTTCGATTTTCACGTCCCGTCGTGATCCATGTGTTTTGCCTGTTATTTCTCTGATAAGACGCTGGAATATTTATTGGAAGAATTCATGTTTTTTGGTTTCCAAATCAGGCTAAAGTAATTTGGGTGTGTCTGTACGTGTTTAATATTGAAATCCCTTCATCCGTAGGAAATTAACAATATTCCCTTAATGCAATGTATTTTTATATTTACGTCTTTTCACGATGCCCAGTGAAATCTATGAAGACCCGCGAGACCTTTCTTTGTTAATGATAACATTTTCGTAAAGAACACTTCAGTATACAAAGTCAAGAAATGTTTTTAAAGTATTAAACATCATTTCCATTCACATATCCGTTCAACTCCGAGCAATCCTAACATAGTAACTCACTGTGGGTGCTCATTCTAATTGTTTATTTAAGCAATAAGATTAAATTTTAAAATCGTTATTTCAGCAATGGTCCAGCAAACGAGCACTCATATCAAGTAATTATGATGACATGAATTTAGCTTATTGTATGTGTCTCGTCTATTGAATTGGTTAAAATGTTATCAATGTAATCAAAAATATCCCCGCTCTTGCTCACTCGGGTATTGATTCCAGAATTCCGTCCCTCAGACCGTACAACTCCTCCAGGAAATTACTATCATACTGGATCTTAATAGAAATCTTTGCATTTTATGTGGCCCACTCCTATCTTAAGTCTTGGGGTCGATATGGACGATGTGGAAATCAATTTACAATGGTCTATGATAATCCGTGTAAGCGACAGGTCTTTCGGATTGGGCCCCTTGAAATAACTGCACATTACTGCCTTGCTCATTCCTTATTTGGCATAGGTTTGAAAAGCCCAGACTATAAGGGACAATCAAGCCAGATTAGGAATAGAAGGCGAGGCTCGCTCATAGTTATATTTTCACCATGATTTTGAAGTTGGTGTTGTACAGCTACTTTATCATATACGGCAAGTTTTTTAAACCCAAAATAACTTGTATCAGAGAAAAAATAAAAATCTGAAAAACTCAGTGGCATGCTACTGGAAAAAAGCAAAGCTTAGAGCATGTCTCTATATCAAGGACCATTTAGACTTACTATAGATCAACAGGAAAATAGTGCATAGCTGCCCTTTGGTTTTTTTTTTTTTTAAAGCCTGTACATGAACGCCTAGATGAAGTTGTAATTCATGTAGCTACACAAGGGTTACATGATGCAGCCCTTTATGAAAAAGGGTACCAACATACTTATACGCCAAATAGCTTTCCGATGTAGTGGTAGGTGCTATGACTTGGATTATAAAGCATTCTCCTCACCAATCATACTAGCCGACGACAACACATGGTCTCATCTTATGATAATACATGGCCAGACCACTGAACGTAAATAAATCTAGACTGCTAAGCGGCCGTGTGTTATTTTGCAAAAATTGGTGGTGGGGCTAAGAGTTCCCAAGTTGCACTTCCCGAAATTCCATCCAAGCAACAGCTCTCACATTTTCGTCACACACAGGCAAATCAAGGCTAACATAACACAGGGCGTACTTTAATACTGCTGCAAGATCTGACTCTTTACGTTCCTAAAGGCCAGCAAAACCCTATTTTCATGAAGAGGGGACGAGACCCTGTACTGTTGACTTCACCCGGCAAACCATGCAAACTACATGACCGAAAAGTGAAATGGTCCTGGTTGGTGCCCATTTACTGCGCTAGTTGGGAACCAATTTGCAATGTTCTAGTTCACACTTTTTGTTGACAAGAGTGCAATCATCACAGTGGTATGTAAAGATCGATCAAACGATCGCTAGATTAAGGTAAATTTATGTTTCTGAAAGCCAGCAGAATGTCAAAATTGTTCACTCTAGTTCTGATGGCTGTAATTCGGAAACCTTGTACTCTTAACACACACGTGCAAATTTGATCGTGTCTGGGTGGTCTGCTCAATCAAAGCAGGGAAGCATCGCAGCCTTCACGGGTACATCAACATTCACAACATAGACATGACAGATTGTCGGGCGATGGCGAATTTCCCGATTTGTTTGGCAGATTATCAATTTTTTAGATGTTTTCATGTTTCATATTTTCTTTCAAATGAATCAAGGGTTGGGGGCGCTCATCGAATGTGAAACAACCGAAAGCAATGCACATGACTTCGCTTGTCATGTGTCAATGTTTTTGTAGTTGTTTCGAAATTCCTTCAAAACAGTGTAAACTAACAGTAACAAATAAGGCATGTACGGCCTAGGTCATTCTGTGTCATAGCCCCTAACTTATCCTACGTGGCCTACCTAAACTGCCAGCAGTTAGATGTAATCATTCTCTCAACTTTTTAGGTGAGACTGATAAACACCAACTGCTGGCCTACATGCCCTAGGCTAGCCAAATCCTATTGCCTAGCTAGGCTGGCCATAGCAGGTCGCTAGGCTAGGCTAAACTCAATTTGTTACACACAGTTTTTGAAACTTGAAACAAGTTTCTTCTGACTATATGCCTGTACTTTACGAAGTTTTGTATCTTGAAATGACCCAAGGCTTAATTATTGCCACAAACCAGTTAAGTAAGTCCGCCATCATTGATATGATATAATAATTGTAAAAGAAGTTGTGGATTCGGTTTACTCAATAGTAAATCCTGCATGCAATAGCTCCTGTGTTAACCAGATAATTATTAGTAAGCCTCAGGCCATTAGCAAACTGCTATGAAGTCCCTGGGTAAAGCACCTACTAGCCTGCCTTGCTATGCTTCACTTTGCGACTTTGTTGATTGGATAAAAGTCTGAAAAACTTGAGTGTGAGTAGAGATGACTAGCGGAATAGCGGGGAACGGGTTGTGTTTTGTCGAGCTATAGAACTGCGTAAGCGGCGTGGACTAGCGTGTCCCATATCGCAGTACAATAAAGGGGATAACGCGCTGCATATGCAGTTGATTTCAGCCTCATCATTTATGTTGGCCGTTCCCCCCAAAACGCGTACTAAAACCATTCGCGTGCAATCAAAACGTACGATGGTTTTTTCATACGTACGGCCCGCAAAATTAGCTCATAATACAAAAACCACAACGTACGTCATGCAGAACCACGCGTATTGTTTTGCAAAACATGCGGCGTTTGCCAAACCATGCGACGTTAAGAATGTCATCGAAGTATAATCGGAAATTCATACGTACTTTCTGTCAAGACCATGCGTACGTTATGAAGGACCCACGCGTACGTTGTTTAAGAACCATGCTTAAGTTTTTTGCTTGCACGCGTATGTTTTGGGACCGTTTTGGCGGGAACGGCCAACCATACACAGTTGCCCATTTCCTGTCTCCGGGCTAGACGGCGCCAGAATGCATGAAGAGGGAAGGTGTGATCGATGCATGGTAGATCCCCTACGCGACATGGCGGCTCGCTTCAATCCCCTTCAATGGCCTATTTCTGTTGAAGTGGGACCACAACAGGGTAAAATTTCCTTTTTTGAATAAAATTGGACTTCATAGAGATGATTTGGATCCAAAAAGCTTAAGGGAGCCTATTTAACCTAGATGCTTAAGATTAAACTTGATTCTAAAGTAATGGTAAGCCTATATTTGTCGAGGGAACCCCAAGAATAGGATCGCCGCAAAATGACAATTGGAAATATCTTAAATATGTCGATCCCTTTAGTTGTGGTCCACGATCATATTTTAGAAGAAAAACTACTTTTCCATCAATGTTAGCTAAATTTGAGTAGATTAACTGCTAATGATGATTTTGATCCAAAACACACTTATGGGGAGCTATTTTAACCTGAAAGCTGATGATTAACTTGATGCGCAAACTATAAAATATAATAACCTACATACATTGACCGTGACCCCAGTACAGGATCGCCGAAATACTCTACTTTATCCCCGACAAAATAGTTCCAAAAAATCCCTCTGTGTGCGGGAGCAAATACGTTCGAAATCGTTGATGTTTTACCCTAAATGTATTATAAATGACTGCTCATTGAATAACTGGTTGGAACATCATTCATACCCCCGCCTGCGTGAGATGTTTCTTGACGTGCATCTTACGTATAAAGAGTCCACATTGGAAGGAACGGTGATTCTGCGATGCGTATTTGTGGGGGAATTGGGTGGGTAATTCTAAGACCCCACTTTGCTTGCGCTAACCACTGGCTGGTGCCGGTGTCTTTTCCAACTCTCGTAGGAATAACCCGATAGAACGGCACCACCCAGTGGGGCATCTTTCTCACACAGGCTGGCCCAGGACGAGTCACCTTCAAGTGACGCATATTTATATCATGAGCAGATTAACTCGATGTGGTGTGGAAGAATAAGAAAACGAGCCTTCAGTTCAGGCAAAGAGACGTACATATGGGCAATTCATTCATACTTATAATCACGGAGAGCTGATCGGTATGGTGGACGAAATATTGGTCTTACATGCCACAAACCTCCTTCCTGTGGCCTTTGTTCTAATATCGTTTTTTATGAAACATTACTTCGAACTCGTCTTTTCCGAAGCATCAAAGGCACTTTTTTGCACCCAAACTGGGTTTTGGGGTTGAATCCTGAGTACTTGAATCAAATGACGTTAATGTTATTTTCACTGCGTTGGGAAACAAATTTGAAATGTTTTAAAAGCTGTGATCAATAGTGTACACTCAATATATCTGAAAGAAGAAGTTACTCATTTTTTTTAAAGCCAAACATACCGCCCCCTTTTCAGTTCAAAAACCAAAGTGTTATCTCAACCAAAAATATTGATACAAGAAAAAAAATGAGAGGGTGAAGAGGAGTGAGAGACAGAGAGACAGACAGACACAGACACAACACAAAACAACAGAATACGCATTATCGGTATATCCCTGTTTCTTAACTGCATTTTCCCCACTTTTTCAAGATGACGGAGTGAACCCCTGCCGTGTTGTTAGGGGAAGTGGCCCTAGATCTAATAAGACAAAGCGCTACCTCCCTTTTTTTTTTTGCCGGATCGTCAGGTTGGTATCATTTTCCGAAAAGGACATTAAGGATATGTAAGTTCATACCGGATTGTTGCTTTCAATCCTCAAGACAGATACGGTAGTCCCCATATACCTACCGAAAAGGTATTTAACCTTCAAAGGCGCAGGGACTTTTATGATGCCGCATTTTGCTTTTGTCCTTAAAGGAAACCCGTACACGAATATATTAACATTATACACTAGAAAAATAATTATGGACGCACATTCGAGTGGGTTTCATAGGAAACAAAAATTATACGCACCCTTAAATGAATTAAAACCATCTAGTTTGACCATGTCTAGTTAAAAATCGCGCTAGTGTATTACGTGTTATGTGATACGACCGGAACGTTTGCGTCATACATGCCATAATAGGAAATAGCACATTATGACAGCACACTGAAGATGTATACGCTACCTTCCGTCCGTATCGCATAACACAAATACAGATCCCATATACAGTAGCGCGAATTTCAAATAGCGCATGGTCAGACAAATGCTTTTAATTCGATTTTTATGGTTTTAAATTTCCATTTCCCATTAAACCACCTACATATTTTCATAATTGTTTTTTATCGCATATCTTGTGTAAGTTAATTCTTGATACGGTTCTCCTTTAACCATGGTTGCTATTGCACCCCAATAGATAGAGCTCTTTTTTAATAAAAAACAGCTGCTCCAAACTTTTATAATGATATCCGCAAATTAAATATGTACGTAACGTTTAAAAGCATTGGTCATACATAAACTCACATGTACATTCCATTTGAATAGATTTACAAATAAACCAGCTTTTTCGATGGAAACGGATTTTCTAAATCTTCATGTCTCGTGGTGATGAAAACGTCAAGAACTGAACTTTGGACACAATCAATCTTTCGCCAAATTGCCAAAATGACAATCAGGTAAGCTCCACTTGTCTCGTTTATACTTCATTTTTTACCATATCCATCATGTCAACATGAACAGGTCCATGCAAACGTCTGTGTTCAGTCAACCGAGATCAATGTTGTAGTTAGATACATCGTGCCTAGAAATTTCACATACACAACAAAAAAATTCTGAAAGATAACCACATAATTCAGTACAATAGTAATGAGTTCACTGAAACTAGGCAGTTTTAATTAAACACATGTTTGTTAACGTTATGCCATATCAAAGAATGAATTTTAGTGTCGTCGTACACCACAAATTGAAAGTGTCCAGAATCCGGTCTCTACCGCCAAACACAACATTATTCTTTAGAGCCTCTATCAAATGAATGAATCTGCCCTAGAAAAATCACTATCAAAAAATAATTCAATAGTTTAATATTATTAAAGCTCAAATGAATTTATTTCATTTGAGCTTTTGGGAGCGTTGAAAAAAATAGGAGGAAATCTCACAGAGGTACACGTTTTTCTTAACTACACATAGCCGTGAAAAAGGAGATAGGTCCGACAGTAACCATAATCCGGCTTCAGACGACAAAACGGAATCAAGCGTGAAACTAATTTGCGTAAATAGTCAATATCGAGTGCCCTATTCTTCTCCGTTGTAGGCGGACCGGAGTCCCCGGAGGACTATAATCGCTTGCCACAATCCTGTCCCTTTACGGAAACGGCCACAATGAACTTAAGTAAACCCTATGCCCTTAGTAACTTCTCTCTCACAATAACTGAAAAACGAGGCAGGGAGTGTTAGCATCATGTGTTCTATTAGGTATGTTTCACAACCTAACCTACTTTTGAGTTGAATTGGCTACACCTTCCATGATTGTTGCTTCCGTTATTCAACCTCTAATGCAATTTAACCAGAATATGAAGAATACGCTTGTTTTTGGACTTTCCATTGCACATTCTGTTTTTCTCACGATATGCCCCCGCGATCCTTAAAAATAAATTACATGCATACAAACCTTGAAAGACTTAAAAGCGAAATCCTGTTTAAAATTTCCAGGAAGTGGATTCGTAGCCGTTGAACGTTACAAACAGTTAAATTGTCAAATCGTGAATAGAACTTGATAAGACATGATTCACTAAGAGTACTGATAGATTGAAAAGTCAATTCAAATAAATAAGTGAAAAAAATCCAAACTAGATAAAACATAGTGTCTAGGTTTGTTTGTACTCTCGTTGGGTATTAAGGGGTCCACACCCACCAAAACCCCTCTGAAAAGCACTTTGCCATTGGAATTTTTACAAATCTAAATCTTTATTTCCATGAAAAATATATGTAATGTTACACTATATAAAAACGCACTGGACGACATGGAGGAGGTGAACAAAAGGCAAAAAAGGCCTTGTAACAGGACACCTAAACGAAAAATAAATAAAGGTAGGGAGGATTCACACGCAAAAATAGACAATAACGGTAAACACACACCACACCACTACCCCCACCAACACCACACAAACACCCAGACCCGCGCGAGTTGCCAAGATTACAGTGTGAATTCATTGCACACAAATACAAAGACCAAAACCCTATTATTAGCAACTGTTTTAAATCATAAAAAGATTAATCACACATCCAAAGCCCAAAATAGAACATTATTCATAATTGGTCATAATGATTTCTAAATTGATATGTATTTTTCGCGGATTTTTCGATATATTAATACTGTTTGGTAAGGGATTCAAAAGAATGGGCTGCTGTTCTAACACTTTGATGCAAAATCTTTTTTTTTTTTCTTTTTTTTTTTTGTTAATGTTATAATTATGGTTGTGGCAAAATCTTAGTTTATAGTCATGAACAGTAGCCCTCTAGAGAAATATCTTATCAAAAACATTTGTTTAAAAGTGATAGATAATGCTTATGCATGAAGACACCATTCTAGATTTAGACATGGCAAAACATTTAATACTTTGTATTGACAAAACAAGGGTAGAAGGATGCCCGTTTTCCTAATGGAGGAATTCCTTAGTTAGTAAAAATTTACGCACTTTTATTATTTTCAGCCCGTTGTGGATCATTTTAGCATAGATCGCGCACTTTTCGTTCCCACAGGTAATATGCCAATGGCACCCTGTCCGGAATGACACCTTGTGCTTATAGATATAATCTCAAAGCCAGTTTCTGTAGTTTAAAACCTATGTTTTCCAAGGTAGGTTTACATGCGTTTCCCAAGCGAACGTACACCATTGAAGGAGGTACATCAACACGACCAGAGTCAGGAAAAATGAAAACGGTTGTACGCGCACAAAATTCCCCGCTTGCAAAATGAAACACTTCCCGAAGACTTTTTTCCATTAAAATTGGCTTCCTAATAGAGAACATAAAGACATTATCATGCTAAAATTAAAAAAAAAAATACAAAGTTACTCCAATTAACGATTAAGGGACAAAACAGTCTTGAATGTGTATCAAAATGCTTATTATGTAATAGCATGAAAATGCCAGGCCTTTGATTGTTTGTGGACAACCGAGATTAGCTATTTCATAAATTTTGGGAAAAAATTAATTAGCGTTAAAAACATGGCGCTCGAAAAACACAATCTTGGTCCACATAGACCCCCGCCCTCAACTGCCATATATCCCCCTAACCGTCCCTTACTGCGTTAAATGCACTTTTGAAAAAAACGAACGGAGTGGACCCTGCTTGTTTTAGGGGGGAAATTGTCCTAGATCTAACAAGAAAATAAACGCTGCCTCCTTTTTTGATGTTCAGATTTCTAGGGTGTATTAGCCGTGTTAAAATATAGAATATTATTTGTCCGATTCTACCGGGTGGCTTCAAAGAAAAGACACCATCAAAGCGTTCTCTATTTCACGAAGGAAAAAAAACTAACCCATAACAAATGAAAAAGAACATTTCGTTAGGTTTCCAGACAACGAAAAATATTTTATGGCCGATTAAAATGTTTACCACCTTTTCATTTTCCACATTAATGTTTCTGCTTTAGTTGTCTTTACACAATAAACATACCCAAACACTTAAGGGTTTCCATTTCCTCCTGCGGTAGACCTTCTTGAAGACCTCTTGATAAAAGTATATTAAAAATAGATCGTTTTTAAAAGGATGACCATTTGATACAAGCGGAAATTCTTCACGAATAAATTCTCTTCTTGAGATAGTAGGCTAGTCGTCGCGTACGAAAAAACGCAACATTAGGTACCTAATCTTGTTATAGCTACCGAATCTTGTATAGATGCGCCTTCTTGTTGGAAACCAAATCTCAGAGGGAAGCAACATTTTACGTTTTACCTAGGATATTGTGTCTGGTCAATCACCTCCAAAATTATAGTATTAATAAAACCATGATCTTGCGTAAACATTTTCCAATTGTGCTGTATTTTTCCATAGAATACAATGCGCCGCTTATGGAATCTTGACACGCATGTGAACTGCTGACAATATGAATTCAAAAACTTTAACCAATAATCAAATTAAAAATATTTTGCTGTAAAAAATATAGTTTATGATGTAAATTTGTCGTAAGAGCTTCAACGTGAATAGAATTGAGTTTCGTTAATATGTGAAAAAGGTATGTTTTCTGGCAAGAGTTCGATGGCCTATGGTTTAAAAGCAAAATAGCAAAGTTTTAAATGTTGAGTGCGATTTCACGCTAAATTCTCATAATAACTATGGGGCATGCCCCCCAGCTACTTACTACGCTGATGTTTCGTATACCACATACTTTCTATTGACCCAATTCATCGATTAAAAAAGTAAATATCATCGAAAAAACAAAGTGTTAAAGTAATCGAAAAAATGATCAAATAAATTTATGAAAAGAAGAAACTAAAAAAGCTGAAAAACACTAAAAAATTCAAAAAAAGATTTAAATTTCATCGAGAAATTGGTCAACTAAATTTTATCTAATGAATTTCATCGAAAACATATCTACTGAATTAATGGATACTTGGCCATTCGAAATTAAATTTGATCGGCTGTCTAAAATTTTTATCACAGTATATTTCATCGAAAAAATTGATTGACAAAACTCCGCGATAAAATTCACCGAATCAAAGTTCATCGCACTCTTGTTATGCGGTTCATTCCTATTTTGGGACCGGAGTTTTATTACTTCCAAAATACTCCCAAAATTAGGGGTTTTATTATTAAAGTGACCGGAGGAGATTTTTCTGATGATACAAATTTTCTCAAATTGCACTTGATCGGTTGTAGATTCGCCTACCGAGAACGTTATTGGACAAACAACACGAAAGAAACCCGCAAACCTTGTTTGAATGGCCTGCTATCCTAATCGTTCACCATGGAAACCATTGCTTTGAATTTCTGTAGTGACCACGACCAGAAAAGATAAATCATCATCTTCATACTTAAAAAACGGTGTATTCGGCTTATTCACTTCAGGTTGTGATCTAGTACATTGGCAATGATTCCAAAATGAAAAAAACCTGGGGTTCGAAAAAATGAGGGCGTTCTCTCTAGAAATGTCCTCATGTCTCTTATTACATAGAGCGAAGTCCAGGTGGGGTGTATATCTAGATGGGTATAAGAGAGCATCATGTTTCGGTTTGTGTATAATAGTCTAATCAATTGGCATTTTTTGGACTGGATAAAATTACATGTAGCAACAGATATGATTTTGACCTCATTGTGCTCATTAAGCATTAGAGAATAACAATTCAAAAGGTGAAAGGTATAGGTGGGGGATATCGTTAAACACAGAGAGTTCAAAGTTTTCACGGGATAAAAAATTCAAATGAGTTGATTAAACTTGAAAGTATACCATCTTTGTTTGTTTCACACAAGGATTAAATTTCATGTATAGTTTCCCTACTTCTGTGGTGTGGTTACGGAAAATAAAACTAGGGAAAGGCCAAATATCCATGTCTGTCATACTACAGGGGTCAAAAGTTTCAAAATGCATATTTTACGAACAACTGTTCCTCAGTCCACGAGGATTAAAACACGGTAATAGTTGTGATATTGTACGTATATTGTGATTGTAGGATAATTACGTCAAGGTCAATCTGGAATTAGAAACAATGACAGTATCACAAAATTACTTTGTTACGATAGTAACGAGTTTCAGACATAGTTTAAATATTTTTAAATCTATGTGAAAATACAGGTGAGTCAAAAAAACTTGACACTGATGTGACCGCCATTTGTGTTTGTAAGTAATTTATATCTGACAATTGGTAATCGAAATTGGGTTCATTATCTTTAATGTACGCAAAGATCAGTCACATCGTTAGTATAGACGAGTTACAGTCGTTTGAATCAAGTAGATCGAGGTTTTCTGCTGGTCACGGATTACATTGAAATGAACGGCGTTCAGCGAAGGAAATCCGTGGTCCAGAAAAAATCAGCTATGTATTCACTGCAGATTCTTTGATTCGAAAGACTGTAGCTCGGCCTATACTTAACCGATTGGAATGATCTTTGCCAGCAAATTAAGATAATGAAATAAGCTTTCCAGCGGATACCACAGATGTTAGGTATATAGTATTTAAAAATCCAAAAAGGGCGGAACACAATCGGTCAAGTTTTTTTTGACTCACCCTGAAGTAGTAAGGGCACTTTTTGTTGTATTATAGGTAACTTTCTGTTTGACCCCTGTATTAACAATACAGATCACATTGAGCTCTACAGTATTTTTCTTCTGTAACTCCAGAACCAGATGGACGGACGGAGTATGACCAAATACATTTATTTAATCCTTATCACATAACAAACATTTTGGTCTAAATTAGATTGGTCAGAGACTTTATTTTTTTACCCCTAATAAACTGCCGATTGATTTCAAAGCATTCCATTCCTACTTTTTCTCCTTTTTTATAGTGGTTCTAGGACATTGTACACGTTACCAATCTGAAAAAACCACCATTCTGTTGCATTTGGTCCAAGCCACTATTAATTGTTAGAAATTGACTGGGTATAAGCGCGACGTACTAATATACAGTGACATCCAGGCGGGGTATAAGAGAGACTAAATTGTCTGGTATTCAGGGGTAATGTTGTAATGTAGATATCCAGGCGGGGTATTAAGAGACACTGTAAATTTTTCCAGGGGTCCAGGGATTAACTAGTGCAGCCTGAGTGGACCAATGTGTCCAAAGCACTGGGTAAGGGTATGAAAGGGTTCGTTATGTGGACATATGCCAGGAGTTAGATACACGTCTATGGTTATGCACGTGTTTGGGGAACGGATCCCTGGTGTAAGAGAGATTATTAATATTACAGTGATTGTTATTGGGATATTAGCGGACTATCGGGGGTGCAAAAAATGCATGAGCTGGGAGCGCCGCTCGAGGAAGTGGTTTGAAAAGTCTCGTAGGTGTCTATGTGAACACAGCATTTTGCTAATGAGGAAAGAACAATGTTTGTCCCTGGATACTGCTCGTGTTGTGAGAGAAACTTTTAATCTTACAGTGGTACAGTTGATTATCCCAGGTGTGGGGTATAGAGAGAATATAACTTATTGACGTATAAGAGATACAGTGTATCCAGGTGGTATAAGAGTAGAATGTATGGTTCCGATGTCAAGGTGGAGTGTAGATATCCAGTTGGGTATAAGAGAGACCGTATTGTTCTTGGGTAAGAGAGATAGTGATAATCGCGTGGGGTGTAAGAGAGGACTGTTGATGTATGGTGTCAAGGTGTTGTAGTAGTATCCAAGTGGGTATAAAAGAGATTGTTCTGGTGTGTAAGAGAGACTTTCTACGTTGTTCCATTCACTAAATGTCTGGTTTTCATGATTATTCCAAAAATATACGTTAAAAAAAAATCAGGAAAGAATAGTTCTATCCATCGTTGCACCCAAAAAGATCATTGGGTTCCAACTTAAAAACAGGTTTTCTTCTTTGGATTTGCATTCAATTTACCACTGATTTTTATTGGCAATCGACAAACAAACCGGGTCCAGGTGAATACTGTCGACTTTTGACTCTGAAATTTGAATAATAGAGCCAAACCCATCAGCGACTTAGGGGAGATTTAGCATTATGTTAGCAAACTTTACCGCATTTAATTCCAATCCCATTCTCGGTTAGAATGACATGTCACGAAAGACCTTGTTGCGGACGTATGTACTAGAGTTATGGTGTTAGTCACGTTTAGTGTACAGGCTGCTGGAAGCTGATAGTTGTTGCAAGAGGGACCCTACCTGAAGAAAACCATTTGTTAAGTACATCCCATTTTGTGATTAAAAATAGTATTTTATTATTCTCAATTTAATGGGAAAAGATTTCTCACGTGAAAAAGTACTTTGTGTACTATATAAAAAGAGAAAAGTGGAATTCCCCTTATATGCTTATTGAGTCACACGTGATGTTTAAATCTAGAAGATTGCACAAGAGGGGAATTGGGGAATTCCCCAAGATGGAAATTTAGAAGAACTGAGTCAAACTTGTTTATGCATTGAGATCAAAAAATTTTGCAAATTTGGGGGTTATAATGTGAGGTGATGCAATGCAGAATGATTGTTAATTTATGTGAAATCTGATTTGATCAGTTGCAAGGTATGTTTATGCATGATAATGCTGTTATGATTTTAATTATTAGGATTAGGGGAATCTAGCTAGTAGTTATATACTTATTCACTGGAAGATAGGGGCCAGCCAGTTGTTCCAGTTGTGGATCTCAGTATGGGGACAGGGCAATACATAGTATCAGGATCAATTGAATTTACCACAGGAGCTGATATGTGGAAGTGTTTTTCCTCTGTCAATTTCGAGCCCAAGAGAGCTTCAGTTTTTGGACATCAAAAGGGAGTCCAGATGGTGTTCCTAAAAGTGGACATTTAATAACGACAGAGGATTATAGGTGGTGCAGAATATAGTGTCGTCGAGGAAACCCCGTCGTCTTGAACAGCCAGGAGACAAAATATCTCCAGACTCAGAAGATTACTATGGATTTTGTTACACTTGGAATATAATTGCATTAATGTCTTTGGAGTCTTCGCTGTGAGGCAATAGCATCGTGGAACTGCAACGCTTCTTTCAACACTGGACACTAGTGAACTCTAATAAGTATCATATATTTTAACTTATTTGGTGTAATTTTAATATATGTAATAGTGTTTTTGGACGACCAAATTCTTGAACAATCTGATTAAAATCATTAAATCTGTTGTTATATTATAAATTCAGAGCACTGTGCACAAGGCTTTCAATTTATTTGTGTTTGAAAGGTATTCTGACCTGTGACGTCCACGAGACGTCCTAACACTATAAAGAAAACAACATATATTTAGGTTACAATTTCCCAATTTTCACCATTGTGAAGTACGTTTCGGAGGCACACTATGGGTATTTAATGTGGACCCTCCGCCAACGATAAAATTGCATTCTTAATAAAAGAACGCAAATCTGAGAAGGACAAACGTTTCAAAATCAAGAGTTTCTATTAAACTTTCAAAATGCGCAAACCTTTATTTGTTTCAAACAACAAGAAGGATAGTACAGGAGTGGTTGATAGTGGCACTTTATTTGGAAAATGAAGTCGTTAACATGTCATTGTTGATCTGTTTTAACTGTTTTGAGATAAATCAGTGGGACGAAGCTGTGGTACTTTAGTGGCCAAATATTAACGTAAGTAACAGATAGCTATGATTTGAGAAACAGTTTCCCCGGGTATTGCTGTTAGTGTTTTTTAATTAAGACGGGAATATAAGGTTTGACTTCGCAGAAGAAAAGAAATCAAATGCAAAAAACAAACAAGCGCATGGCCACAAACGGATACCGATTACTTGCGTGCTTGAAGAGGGAAATTATTTTGCTTGTCTTTGAAGAAGGTAAGAAACAATAAATTGCCAAGGCAGACATTTGACTAGCAATCGCTACTAAATATAATTTGTCCTCTGCTTAGAAAGAATAGTGATGAAAGCTTTTCCTGGAGGCCTTTAACTATTTTCATATCTCTTGTAATTTGACCCCTTGCGCAAGAGAAGATCTTTTTTTTAATTTTAACTACGTTAGTTGTCCATGTAGCCATAATGTATTTAATTGTTAGAGCTGGCCAGCGCCTCAAGTGAAGTGTGTGCAAAAAAAAAGGACACTTGGTCGGGATTCAAAACCGGGAACACCCCCCCCCATATTACGGCGGTCTAACCAATGCAGGATTTAGATTAATCTACATGTATTAACCTCGTCTTACAGGGTGGTGGCTACACCCCACTCCCCCCCCCCCCACATGTGAACTCGCTCCGGTGACGCTAAAATGCCAAAAACCTTCGCAAAAAAACTTCTAGGTAATAGTTTCTATCATCCTTTCGGTCATTTTAGCAAACAAAAATTGTAAAGGTAACACCTTCACCGGGAGTAGGGTATGCCGTTCAAAAAGGTCGAGGGTAAGGGGGTGGTTGCAACCCCCAAGGAATCTTTTATGTTGGCATTTTTGAAATTAGTATGCACAGTATGGCTCTAAAACGCTTTATTTTGTTATATGGTTATGTAAAAACTAGACAATTGCCATCATTTAGAGCTGAAACCGCATGAAAATCCGTATTATTCTACGTTTTTTTTTTTTTAGCGCAAAATGGATTTTTGCCGGCTATTTGCCTTGATGGAAGTCATGTGATGCCATACTAGGTATGTTGCGTACTATTTTGTATCAATGGAACGAGGAGACCATAGCTATCCACTGTATCAAAATAATAAGCATGGGGTGCTTTATAAGGAAATTCTCGAGGGGGAGGATGGTAATTAAAACCCCCCCCCCCACACACACCTTGGTAAACCGTGTTACAAAAAAAAAGGGTGGTAAGACGAGGGTAAAGTTCCAAAATTTGTTTCCACTTCATTGTAACATTTCAATTTCAAGAAAGAATCTCATTTATTAAGTTTTTTTGTATTAATCTTAAGAAATCGCTTACAGGATAATCAACACACCACACATTGTGTCGGCCAATTATCGCGTCCAGCTATTCCAGAATCGTATTTTTTTTTTTTTTGGGGGGGGGGGGGGGGTAATACTGCAATTATTTGGACTGACAAAAATAATTGCAATTACATAAAAATCCAAAACATAAGATTATTCATGTTCAAAATTCACATTTTTTTTATTTGTAGTATTTAGTATTAATTTAACATTACTCATTAAAAAGTGATTTACACAACTCCATTTAGCTATTTCATGTTTTTAAATTAATTAAAATCTTCTGCCAGATTCTTTTTCTTGACGATTTAAGCCACAGCGCGGAGGGGCCCGAGGGTTCTTGGATTTTTGGTCGGGTATCCAAGCTCGTTCATAAAAGAGGGACTAGTTGTAAATGCGGTGCACCGTTTGGGGTATAACATTCACAAAGAACCAAGTTATGGTATCGAATTGATTGATTGATTGATCGGTAGTGATACAAAATAGGAAAATTAAACCAAAATATATCAGCAAAACAAACTCTTGCGGGCTTTTCTAGCAGCATCGAAGTGTTATGTTCACCAAGTGGTATTTGTGCATGGAAAAAGAGTGGTGGGTGTGGTACTTTTGGTCTGTAACTTTAGAATGTTCCATTGGATTTAAAGAATGGAGGAAAAGTTATATTCTTTTAAATAAATGGTATATTTTACAGTACAAAAAATATTACCAATTTAGGAACAGGTCATTTTAATGCTCAATAAGATCTCTCAAAATGTTTTGCTGGACCTATTAAAGCAATAAAAGCACATTTTTGAAGAGCGCCCCCAATTTAAAAATTTGAGATTTTGCAAGTTGGGTAATGTCTAGGAAACTATACCGGCGAAACGAGCATGCCTCAAAAATGAGTATTTATCATTAAAATAAGCGATTTGTAATTAAATTGGGATCACATATTGTACTTAAAGGCAGAACTGGAAGGCCTAACTCTAGTCCCGTCCATGATGAAGAATGCCACCTCAAGAAATGACCTCCACTGACTTGCTGCAACCAATAAAACACTATATGGATGAGCGTAGACACGTACAGGCGCTTATTCCAGGCTATTTCATATGGGAAGGCCGTTTCCAGCAGCCCCGATTGAATTATTATCGGAGAATCTCCGATATTAATTATTCTAACTACAAAACTCCGTCGTTTGCGACACCTAGACATTTCGAGTTTAGCTTAACCATTCACAGGTATAGTTTACTAGCCTGTTAACAATGCAACCGTTGTAAAATCGCAAATATTTGAAACAAATTGGGGCCTGGGGCGCGCTCTAAAACATGGCTATTATGCTTTGACCACCAAAATTATGTTATTCGCATGTCTTGAAGCTAATCAAGTAAAGCAAAATTAATAGGAAATTTGCATTATTTGTTGTTTGGTGGAAATGAAATTTATAATGAACGACATTATAAAAGTAACGAACTAAAAAAAAACCCGAATTAATATAGCATGTGCATATAGCAAACGTAGACTGTTCCTCGTCTTCTGCAAACATCACAACATGCCTCATATTTTCCCTCGTGAATTTCACACTGGTATGAACAGTACTGCAAATAATTGTTTTCGCTTTAAATGGCCGTATGCGGTATGTGCGTATATATATGAGCAGCAGTTGTTAGGTTATAAAGTGTGATTTTAGTATTACAACAGAACGAATTCTGCCGGCTCGGATGTGGGCGCATTTGTAGGCGCTTTTCGCCTTGAAGTTCGTGAGATCAAGTGCCCACTCTAGGTATGCCCACTCTAGGTATTTAATTTAAGCCAAATAACCTCGTTAAAGATCCATTTTTTGTAACAAAAAACTCCTGAAGGGGGGGGGGGCTTTAAATAAAACTGATAAGGTTCCGAATTCATTGAGACACCAAAGCATACTGCAAAAAGGTTTTTTATTTGATTAATACTATAATTAAAAGAAAGAGGAGGGGGATATCGTCCACAAAAGGCGTGAAATATGTGTAGCTGGCATATATGACCTCTATTTTTTTTGTGGTCATATGGGAATTTTGCATTGGACCTTGCCATATTTGAATGAATTCTATTCGTGTTCCCTCTACAAGATATCTTTCATTTGACTTAGGCAGTTTTAGAGTGCATGTCCATTTGACGCATACACGTATTATGTTTTTTGATTAAATATTTTATTTTTGAGTAGAGAGCATGATAAATTAAATACGTGTTTTGCGATATTGAAGTGAAAATCGGATAAGAGCAGGAGCAGATATTCAAGGGGTTCCCTTATTTTAAAAAGGTCATGGTACCGATCGCTAAAGTTAAACTATAAAATGTTGTCAAAGCTTAGGTATTATAGTGGGAATGACGATGATGTTTGACCCAGGTCATACGCTCCCGCTTAGTATGAGTAATTCAAACGGTATGTATGCATTTCCACTGGACTACATGTTGATGTCATTTAAGTATGTTAGGTATATTTGTTGCCTTAATGTGTCCGTCAGTTTTAGTCTGTTATCAGAATCATTGCAATGGATTTTGTACGAAAACAGTAGTATTTGGAAGGAAATATTAATGTGAAAGATAAAGAAAATCAATTGGAATTATCATATTTTCCCTAGAACGAGCCTGGGTAAACACAAAGGACGCCAACCATTTTGGATTCTTCGTAGGATCTTAGGCTAAAAGTTAGCCTTGGGACAACGCAATATTGTTTTACAAAACGCGGAAATATTAACATGCGTGTAACGTTTTAACTTTAACATTTTGCATCATTTATCAATGAATAAAATTTCAATGAGGGTTCTAGATATTGCTTGACTCATACACAAAACATCTTAGGCTCAGCGAAGGAGCAAAGTCTTTGTACAAATCTTTCATGTTTACGAACGTATTTCTGAAATTCCCAAAGAAAGCATATGAGTTTACTCTTGCAATCCAATAACATCGTTTACTGCAATAACATTTGGAGGAAAATCCCAATTAACATTGCATTATTGGAAAAATTACGATGGTTTGTATAAAATTTCGAACCTAAACCCTTGTATAATGTATGTATTGATTGACATTTATGAAAAAAACGAGGCGGCACCTAGTCTATCCCAAAAAGGTTATACGTTAATACTGTTAATGAAGAAAATATTTGTTCCGAGTAACAATAAACCAAGGGAGAAACATAATTCTGCAAGGAAGGACAATGATTTAGTGCAGGTTAGAAATATTATTATTCGTTAAAGTGGAAACAAATGAAAGTAGGTTGAATTTAATTGTATAACAATGTGTACAATTTGTTCACTTCTTTTAAAATATGAATATGCCAAGTATAGGATTTCACACAGTAAATAATAGGAGAAAAGGTAAGTCCAGCCCCCAATGCAAATGAGGTGGTGGTTTTGGTGACCGTCGACTAAGTGTACCCTAAAAATGAGAGGAAAAAGGCGAGATCTGGGTTGCAAATCATTGGTTGCTATCAATAGTAGGTTATTAAAATCTGTAGGAATATCAAAAACAATAGCAGATTGATACTTTATTTTGATCTCCTGACAGACGTATTAACCGTATTCTTAGCAGGAAACCTGACTGACAAAAGGGCTGAACTCAGGGGTTGCACAGTGAATTGCTAGTCTTCCGGTCCAGAGTAGACTTCGAACAATTGGGGCTCAATGGTACCCTAATTCTCAGGCGCTGAGAAGGTAGGAAATATGACGATCTTCAGCAGAATTAGCTTTTAAGAATCTGAGAGGTTTCCAATGAGGAGAAAATGACGTTTCAATCTCCGCCCTTTTTGAAAGGAAAGAAAGAATAGGACATGCATTTACTGGTGTGAAACCGTATGGAAAAAGGCACAAATAATTTCCAATACTTTTGAAAGCAGTTACGTATGTGACTACACAATCTGAGCAGCTCAAATCAAACAAGTTGTAAAGAAGATATGGTAATACTACGATAGGGGTAAAAGCAAGGTAGAATAATAATGGTAGTTTGTCTTGTTTTTATGTTCATAGGTCCTCGCTGTCGCGAATGCTAGCCTTTTGTACTAGGCTTTAATAACGTCACACTGTGAAAATGTTCTTTAAACGTCTTTTTAAATAAAAAACTGTCACCGGGACTTGAAACTTGCAAATAACTGTAAAATACGTCCTTTTTCACGACACACTGGCACATTTGAAAGAGTGCGGCCCTCTAGATTCTTTCAAAATTGAATATTTTTTCATGGTTATAAAGCTTTTATATACATTAGCCCTCACCTGAATTATTAAGAAGCTCAAAATTAGGCGCTATGAGTAAACAGAACGATTTTATAATTAAATATCGGCCGGCGACACTAATTCAGCAGACGACGCTGAAATGGGCGTGTAACACAGGAAAACACACGCCAGAGTTGATTCTCCCAGTTATGCAACCTTGTTTGGTGACCGTCTGTGACCTTGCGGTTTTAATATCAATGAGTACGAGTCTAATGATATTCATGTAATATACACATTTGTTATTAAATTACGGCAACGTAAAGTTAGCCTACAAAATTACCTGCAGGCTTTAGCCTCTTATTAATGTCCCTATCTGCTTTTGGATATGTTATCTTTATGTGTAAAATAGATCTTTATTCTTCTATACCTAGACTATCATTTGCGAGCAAAATTGAAGAATTTCAATATTTTATGAAAAATGTGCCAGTGCCGCTTTAAATGTTGTTATTTTTTTTATTTTTGTAGTTAAAACGACGTTTATATTTATGAACATTTTTAACAGTGCAAGAAATGATGGCCCATGGCAAACTAAAAGTTCATCACGTATTATCAGAAAAAAAGCGTTACTTACTTAACAATTGAAAAGTGAAAAGGCAACGCGTGGTTCTTTTCATTATCACGCGTTGCTATTTCACTTCCTGATTGGATGTTCCGTAGCAAAGTGCTGCTTTTACTTTTCGATTGATTGGCTGAGCAAACGCGTTTGCTTCATTAGGCCTTGTCGCGCTAGTGAAAGAAAACAAGAGAGTGAAAAGGAATAATTTATTTTCAGATCAGGTCAGTACGCAATTACCATATTTAAACGCAAATTACTTTAAGTTTCACTATTTTAGGTAAACAACAACATGTGTTTTGAATTTGCCACTTGCTGCAATTACAAACCCCATTTCTCGTCTTTCTTTAAAACAATACGTGTAGTCGTCAGGGAATGCACTCTCAAACTGGCCTATTCAAAATAAAAAGATATCTTGTCAGAGGAGCACTTAATAGAATTCTATCAAATTTGTCCAAAGGTCAACTGCAGATTACCTTATACCCTCACAAAAATAGGGGTCGTATATTCCCTACCATTATTTTTCCAACGCCTTTCTTTTGGACGAGTACTTCCTTTTTCCTTTTATTTAACAATTAATCAAATAAAAGCATTTTTTGCAGTAATCAGTCAATCAGGAAGGTAGGTCAGGCCAACATGCGTTATTTTCTTGTACACGATAAGACAATACAATCCTGTTACCTCAATATCTGGTCGAAAACGCTCGCTAGACCATGGTCCTGATTGAGGTCCAAAATAACTGAATTCATTATAAATTCATGTATTATTGTTGCGGAATGTCAACTACATATCTAAGTTGATCTAAAATGACGTGCAAAGGGTGTTTGGGGGTTAAAAAACAACGAATTTGAAAGCGACGAATTTTAAATTTTGAAAAAGCGTGGTCTCTGAAGTTCTAGATATCCCACCAAATTTTTAAAGCATCCCAAATCATACTTGAATTGTGTGCTACAAAAAAGTCTGTGTACGTATTACTCTATCTCTTTTAGAAAGCGAAGACACGGAAATGTATAACCTTACATAAACTGGCATCAAGGAATTGAATTCGCCTATGCTATAACGTGGGCCTAGCTTCCATCGATTTGAACTTCAGACGTGGGGCAGGTAATATGACAATATCAAGGTCGTTTGCCTATTGTATTTGTGAAAGCCCATGTAAAATGACCCTGTCCAAAAACCAATTTTTTAGTGTGAAACAATAGTACTTGGTGACCTGCCGACTAACTGGTATAGTTTGTATCTCAATGAATTTCGATCCTTATAATTTTATTTAAAGCTAGGATATGCTGTAGGTTGTGTTTGAACGCCTTGCGTCCTCTCAACTAAAGGTTTATTTGGAACCAACCTACCGATTATTGTTTTGCAACCCCTGTATCATTTTACTAATGAAACACCCAATGTGGTAAATTTGGCATCGATGTATAATTTAATAGACTTCTTTTTTTCTTCTCTTGGTCATAAAGAATACTATATTCTTTCCGTTTGACGTTGAAATAAAGTCACATGGAAGGAATCTCTATTCTGACCATGCTTATATCACTACGATGTTTCATAAGGAACATAAGTACATTTGGGCTCATACCCCAGATGTTTGACGAGCACGAAACTAACCGTAACCCCACTTCCCCCCCTGAAAAGATTATAAAGTAACCCCACTATTTGGCGACTGGGGAAACCGGCTAGGTTATAACCGTTTCCTTTTGTAGACTAAGGTTAAAATCTGGCAGTAGCATTGTTTATCAAATTTAACATCTGTATTACCTTCTGTTTTTCCTTTTAGAGGGTTTAATGTATGTTTTCTGGTGTACCAGAGACCACTTGAAAATCATACAGGTGTCCCAAAATAAATGCAATCCTCGCATTCGGTGCTATAAGTTCACAATTACTGAGAATTATTCATTTATACATATTTCTGATTGACGAACTTGTTTCGTTAATCCTGTCCAATTTTATCTGATACGGTTCACTAGTTTTGGTAAACAAAGGCTATTATGTACCCGCGGTCAATTACGATCCTAACCCCATTCCAAGTTTTGCCTTAAAAAGATCGTTGAACAGGTTCACCTTGAAATTGGAATAAACTGTTTTCAACTACAAAATCTCCCAGTACTAATCCTGTCTGTTTTTTAAAATAAATTACTTTACTAAAATTTTGTCGTTATTGTTTTAAATTATATCCACGGTCTTTTATTTTCTGTACAGTATTTTGCTATATATTAGATGAACTTAAGCGACTCTGGGCAAATTTATCTCCATTGGTTCTGACAAAATCCGCATGAATTATTGTAAATTGCACTGGAGCGATTAAATACCAATGAATGGAAATGTTGGGGCTATAATTTCAAATTATTTTTAAAATGTTGAAATAGTGCGAGATATCTGTCACGGCCTATCCTTTTCTCAACATACTGTTCAAATTTTCATCTGATTTGCTTCACTGTATTTAAGAACAAAGGCGATATACGTAAGTCAGTCCCCGTTTTATAAGAAGCGTTCACGTTTGACTGGTGATACATAATCAAGGCAATGCTTAAGTACGCAGGTGCTGTTTTTTTGTTTTTCTCTCCCCTCTCCTGTCTTTTCTTTAATCCTTACTAAAGGTTTGGAATCCTTTAAAAACACCCAGTATTACAGATTTAAAAGCAATTTTTTTTTTTGTTAAAGTAAAGACAAACATGTTTTTGACAATAAGGGAAATGGTCTCTGTTGTTCATCACAATGACACAGTTCTGACATTGTGTTTGATGTAACTCAGTTTGGTTTTCAGTGCTTTATTTGTGGTGTGTTGTTGTGTCTATCAAGTGGTCCATATTATAAACATATTTATCTATTGTCTTCAACATCCCTTCATACCATTTCCCTTCATTTGGTTTTATCCCTCCGCTGCATTTTGCAATATTCGCACGCGGATTTGTCCAGACACACTGAAATATAAAACATTAAGTTTGTGCAAGTCGCCCTCAGTGTTTACTGTTCTCAATATGAGTAAAGGAAAATACTGCATTTTTTGTAGTTAAAAGACATTTTATTAACTTTTCAAGGGGAACCTGCTTCAACGATCTATTGGAATGGGGTAATTTGACAGTTGGGTCATACCTTTGTTTTCAAAACTAGTGAACCGTATCGGGCAAAAATTGGACATGAGTTACTAAATATGTTCGTCAATCAGAATATGTTATAAAATTTGAATAATTCCAGTAATTTTTGAAATTTAGCAAATCAACTGCGAGGATGGTATTTAATTTTTGGGACACTCTGGGGTTTGTTTTGCAGTGTTCTGTTATTTATTTGTTCGTTGTATGGAATGGCCTTTCCCCTCTTTTAATTGTGACATTGGGGCCGTTTTTCATCATCTTTTTGATGGCGCTACCAGGTCCTGTTTATTGTAGTTAAATGTACATCATTTGCACAATTGCGTACTATTAAAATATATGCTACGTCTTGTATCGTACTTTGGTATCAACATTTCAACTTATCCACACTGTGTAACGATAAAGTGTTTCAAATGGCATCATTCTAGTATTGGATTTCATAAATAACATTCCTTTGGAGATTCCACATCACCAAATAAATTGGGCTCATGCACTTCATTATTTTAGTTTTGCAACCCCTTGTCTTTAATAATTGGGTCATTTCATAAATTAGGAAACCAATAGATTTTGGTGATGAAACAAAGGGCTAAACGTGTGTTATTGGTTTTGATGTACGTCAAAACTTTAAAGTATATGGTATATTGTTTCCGATTTATTATAAAGCACACTCAAAAATGCTTTTGTAATATAACTGATTAGTTTGGTAACTAGCTGATCTCGTTCTAGTCGATTAAAGTCATTGGTTCCCCGTGCAAACAAAACCCAAAATTTTGGTGTCCCGCTTTTTATCCACGTGTGCTAAGAAACCAATGTTTGTTCTGAGAACTGAAAGTAATTGACATGCTAAAGTACTACGTAAGTCGATGCTACAGGGTTTCCAAAAGATAAGTTCCCCCCTAAAATTCAAGGAGATTTTGTTGCATAACTTCACGTAGAACTGGATGATTGGAAACTTACAAAGTTTTGAAGAGAGGAAAACTTTGCTCTGCCACAAAGTCTTGCTTTTCAAAAAACACTTTGGCATCACACACAACACTCTCCCTTTTTCCCAAAATGATGCTGTCAGAAAAGTGGGCCTTTACCGTATTCAAAGGTCTAAAGTAAGGAATTAACATTTTACAACAACTATTTCATTTCGAGCATTCATTTCGATCTGACGTAAATGAAGCTTAAACATTGGGCGGATGGGGCAAACATACACAAACAGACAAATATGCAAGGAAGAATATAAAGAAAGCGATGTAAGCTTTACATCATCAGTATCAAAATGGCCATTTTTCTTGTATGTTGCTCTTTTTATGAAAGAAGAGGAAATGTTTTGAAATGCCCTGTTTCAAATCAAATAAGCTTACTGTTTGTCATTCAGGGTGAGACCAATAGTCAATGTTTCCTCCATCAGCACTGATAACATCATTGCAGTGTTACACTGCGTTACCAATTTGCTGATGTTTCTGTTGATGAATGTGGTGTCCATGTTCGCTGGATAATTCACCACGTTGAGCCAATAGCGTTCTCCTTAGTGTGGATCTGTTTCACATTTCGACTGTTGTTGCTTATGCAAATCTCAACATCTCATTGTTTGTCCTGGCATATTTTGTCTTGTTTGTTCATATGTTTGCCTATGTATCATGTTTTAAAGCTGATTTAATTCAGACCACAATTAAAGGAAATAAAATCGTTGTTGTAAATTGACAATTTCTCGACTTTAGACTTTGGAATACGTTAAAGTTCCACTTTTTTCTGACGCACTATTTTTGGAAAAAGGGAGTGTGTGTTGATGCCAAAGTGTTTTTTTGAAAGCAACGACTTTTGTGGAGAGCTTAATGTTGCCTCCTCCTCCTCTCCTACTAACTTTTAAATTTTTCCAATCATCCAGTTCTAAGTGAATTCTGCCACGATGTCTCGAAGTTAGGGGGGATTTTTTTTTGGAAACCCTATATTGCGCATAGTTTGTAAAGACAATGTATCTAAAGCTTTTTAAAATTTTAAATTTACTTTCTACTACTACGACTATTAATGTGCACTTCAAATAACCAAAATGTACTTCTAAAACTATATACATATCACATATTCTTGTGAATTAGAAAATTGGTTTGGTTTCTCATTTACAACGGGGAACCGGAAAGTACTTTTGACTCATTTAATTGTCGTGTAATGAGGACTGTATTCTTATAATTTGTTCAAAAATAATTTGGTTGTTGTCTTTTTTCTCAAAATGTCACAGTTGGTACCCTAAACTATAGAATGACCCCAATGCATAATGTGCTTGATACATTTTTCAATTTGAATTGTTCCCTTTGTCATGCCATCGATAACATTTATCAAGATTTGTTTTAATACTTATCTTCCCAAAGTATGATTTTTTGTAATTTCAGTTGAGTCACAGAAGTGTCAACTTACTAAGAATACGATAAAGCGGATTTTCGAAAAGCAACATTCGTGTCATGGTACCAGAATTCAGAAGCCTTTGGAAAATTATTTCTGAAAGTAAATGAGTTAAGATCAGAAATTGATTTTATAACCTGTTATAGGGAATCGAAGACATAATATTTGATAACCGTCGTGATCGCCTCTAATGCTTTTTAGTCAAATTGAATTTACGAATGTCTCTCACATTGTTACAAAATGTCACGAACTTCCGCCTTACATTTACAAAGATGACAGTTAACTTCCAATTGCAATTTAAACGTTAGGGATACCGTTCTAACTGCTATAACAGGCATTTCCCTGCGAGAACCCTTCTTCCCATACCTGCCAGATCTTGTACAATATCCTTTTCAAAGTGGCACTTATCTACTAAACCGCCACAATAGCAACGACACTTATTTTGATTTAAAATAAATACGAAGCACTGTGGGTTTTATCTTAATGTTTCAAAAATTTGATACCTTATATCAAGAAAACCATCCTACTTTGAAAAAGACACCCAGAATAGAGTTTCACTTATTAATTAATGGGTCAACCTTTCACCAAGTTCCTCTCTTCTATTATAAGTACGTTGTATTCACAAGTGTATAACACCAATCTGAGCTTGTCTGATATCCGAGCAAAGTGGTGCAATATCGTTATCGCTTTTTTTTTTTTTCACTTTCAAGTGCGTGAAGTTAGCATTTACATAGATTTGCCTAAATGGTTTAAGTGCAATCACGCGTCCATGTATAGAGAATTATCAAAACATGATCTCTTGATTTGGGACATTACCGTTTTTGGGTGATCATACTTAAATGTCTTACGAGCAGCATGGTAAATCGTTCCTCACTACAAGGCGGATAATAAATAATCAAACCTGTTTATGTGTTGCGTTGGGTGAGGAATGAAAGTGGGAATAAGAATGAATGAAAGAATTGTAATGATTGCATGAAATGCATCATTATATCGAATCAATAATGATGATGATGAATGATGATGCTAGAATTATGATGAATTATGATGGTGATGGTGATGATGATATGATGATTTATATTGATGATGATGATTATGATGATGATGACGACGACGACGCTCGAAAAGGACGACGGATGATAATATTGCTACAAAGTATGTGCAGCGTAAAATGTCACAGAGGGCCAATTTCAAAGGTAATCACAAACAAACTAAAATAAGCTCCTTTTAACCAGGATCATAGACATATACTAGGACGCCAATACAGGTTTAATTGATACCTCAGTTGATGAGAGTAACTTGAGAATTTGTAAGGATGATCATTAGGTAAGCATGCCAAGATTCGCCAAAATGTCAATAAAATTGTATACCCAGCCAGTATACCTGATACCGACGACGTACTTCATTTTAATAAGAAAGTGTTTATTTAGATTTGTTAAATTATTCTAAAAATGATCCCAAAATGTGCAAATAAGTAAAGCGAAGCTCGTTTTAAAATTCAACTTTTGATGATTTTACGTTGTGGAAAAAAATCATTTTAAAATTCGAAAATAACAAGCATATGTAGTAAACAAAATGTGATTTTAATCAGAATAACAAGAAAGAAAAGAAAAAAGAAAGTTTACGCCTGTTTTACTGCAATCAACCAGGGACGTTTATGTACGGTTACACTCTGATTACAAGAGCAAAGTATGTTCACCTTACGTCCTAACTATTTGTTTTGTTTTTTTTTATATCTTAATCATGAGCGTAGTCAAAAGGTATTCTTTGGCATTTTTAATTAGGCAGAGCGCGTAAACCTAAATAATGACACATAAGCGAGATAAGAGTGGTAAAGAGTGCCTTTAAAATGTGGATGTGGTAAATATTTCCCACAAGCCAATTATGGCATGTTTTTAACGGTGCAACGAGAGATTCATATGACAGTTCCCTAGAAATTATGAAAATCTGATTTTTGCACGGTGTAAACTTTCTATCTAAATAGCACAATCTGAAGTATTTAAGCTGAGAACGTTTCTTTGGTACCAAAATTGTGAAATTTCTGATTTCGTATAGGGAAGCAAATACGAATTCAGCCTAGTTTTCTATTGAAATATAAGTCTTATACAAATCACCTTTTGTTGTCATTTTAAGTTATTTCTGTAGCCAAATAAAAGGTAGGGAATCTATTGCATGTTTAATCTCTATGAAATCACTACATAACACAGAAAATATGGACGACTTGAAATCTCTCGTTGCACCTTTAAAGTATGAGTCCTGGCAAAATTGTACAATGTTCAAATGACGCCATCAATACGCCAGTCCAACATGGTCAGTATCCTGTTTAAGTATCAGTATCCTGTTTAAGTCAACTATCATAGCATGTTTGGGCATCTATTTATACGCTTGGTAGTGAGGAACGATTTACCATGCTGAAAGTAAGACATATAAAACATATAAGCATTGATCACCAAACACTAATTCCACCAAATGCGAGATCATGTTTTGATAGTTCTATAAATGCGACGGTAATGCACTTAAACGATTTAGCAAATTATGTAAACGATTACTCTACGCTTGCTTTTGAAAGTGGAAAAAGCGATAACGATATTGCACCAATTTGCGCGGATATCAAGACAATCTTAGATTGAGTGGTAATACCCTTCTGAATACAATGTACCTAATAATACAGAAGTGGACTCTGTTAAAGTCTGACCTAATTCATAAGTGAAACATTATTTAGGTGTCTTCTTTCACCGTAGGATGCCTTTCGTGATCTAAGGTATCAATTCTATGACCACAGGAAGACAGGAACCAAGTGCTTCATATGGATAGTTTAATCCAAACATAATGTCGTTGTTATTGTTGGTTATTAGATATTGCTTTTGAAAGAGGATCTTGTACAATGTTTTGGCATTACTTGTAAGAGGTTTCTACGCATAAAATCCTTCTATGCAGTTAAACTGGTATACATTAACGTTTAAATTTTCCCATTTTAATTGGAAGTTAAATCCATCCTTTGAACTGTAAGGTGTTGACATTCTTGGTACAGTGTGAGAGACTTGTATTTTAAATTACTAAAACACATTAGAAGCGATCATCGTTTTATTAATACCAAATATCTGGGGTGAAGCCCACAATATTACTTTATTTCCCTATGCAACTCCCTAGCACTTCTTAGCGAAGTACTGTTCAGAATAGTCAATTCTTTCATATGCCCTCATTTTCCACTCAAAATCGGAGAGGATGTGGTGGTTCTTTTGCATCAAAAGAAAAAGGAACTCAAGCCTCTATAATTCTACATCGATGCTAAATTTACCATGATCGGGTGTTTCATTAGTAAAATTATACAGGGTTGGCAAACAATAACTCGGTAGGGTGTGGTTCCAAAAAAAAAATAAAAACTTTAGTAAGAGGGGGAGCGAGCGTGTCAACACAACTCCAAGAAATCGTAGCTTAAAATAAAACCTGGATGTGGTCTCAGGTGTAAAGCAGGTGGATGCATATCAACCAATACACTCACTGAACATTAGAGAATGTGGTCAGGTGCAAAGTAGGTGGATTGCATGTCACACATACACTCACTGACGCATATAGAATGTGGTCCAGGTGGCAAAGTAAGGTAGATGCATAGTCAACAATACACTCACCTGAACATATAGAATGTGGTCCAAGTGGCAGCAGGTGGATGCATCTAGTTGAACAATACACCCCTGAACGTAATGCGTGGTCCATGTGTACTGCAGATGAATGCATAGTCACACAATACAATCACCTGAACATATAGAATGTGGGTCCCAGATGCAAAGCAGGTGGATGCATAGTCAAACAATACATTCACCTGAACATATAGAATGTGGCCAGATGTAAAGCAAGTGTTCAAAGATTATTCCACTTCAAAGATGGCTGTAAATCCGAAAGGGCGCTTCCATTATGGGCTTAGTGGACAGGTTATGTAACATCCGGAGGAGACTTAATTTTTCGATAATCATTGAGAATCATTGTAATAGCTTTAAAAATCGTAGGGACAGTTTGCTAGTGAAAACACAAAAATAAAGCGTCTTTTGCTTTGCACGATGCGTGAAGAAAATGTTAGCTGGCAAAAGTTTTGTTTGAAGTCCAAGCCCATGTCCATTCAAAAACTTTGTAGTTCAGGTTCAAACATACTGAGTTTCTAAAAATCTATTCTGTGTTTTCTCGTGAGAGTGCACCCTCGTGGATATCAAGTTGAGCAAAAGGCTTACGCAAGCTTAAAAAGTATTTACACTTACTCACACATAAACAAGTATTTTATGCGATTTATTAAAATTGTATCAGACCGTTAATTAGGTGAAATACACTCTAAAAACTTGTCTATTCCCAATGACAAGTTATCTGCCGAAGGGCAACTTAATAGAATTCTATAGAAAACTGTCAAGCGCAAATGGAAAAAGGTACGCAACAAAAATGCGTTGAAAATATCGTCGCCCACATCACCATACTGTCTTATCTGGTCTTATCTGACATTTTTTACTTTCGAGGTATTTTGCATATCGTCGCTGGCGGGAAAACCTCATATGTAACTCAGATGTCAAATGCAAAACCTCATAGTAAAAGTGGGACCCCAATGCTCTAAAAACCTCATATGTGCATTTTGGTTTCATATCGGGTTCTAGCTTGAATTTATGCCAAATATGATAGTAGTAAAATCAATGGCACTTATTTCAGAATCTGGAGTAAAATAAATGACCTCAATTATATTCAGAAAGGAAAATCTGTCTTTTGCAAGGCATTACAGCAAAGTATTCAGTTTTGGTTTTGCTCTTGAAAATGTTACATATGAGGTTTGTTCATTTGACCGTTTTTAATACATGTGAGGTTTGATTTTAAAGGTCAAATTGCACATATGAGTTTTTCCTTAGCCAGCGACGATATGTAATTATAATGTTATGGTCTATAATGTACAAAGTGACAATCTTGAAAGTGATCACTATTAGTTGAGGATATTAATTAAGAATTGATCAATAAGCTCAAAAACTGATATCGCGATGTCACCGAAGTCTGATGTTTCATTTACACGTAATTTCAAATAGGCGTATAAGTAACGTTGTCGGAACAAGCTGTTTACGTTTTTCACAAGATCTATGTGCGGTCTTATCTGCCTATCTGCGTGAACATGGCGTGTTTCACATAGAGATTTATCTGAACGCATTAAAATATAACGGTGAAATTAGCGTCATATGTGAAAATACGACTTTTTTGCGTTTCACATACAGACTTATGACTTTGTAGCTTTATATCAGGAATACAATTGCACTTTCAAAACTCAGCAAGGTTAAAACTTAAACTTCAGAATGTTTTCTTCATAATGCAAAATTAAAAAGTAAATTGTAATTTAATTCCATAGTACAAACATGAAATCTCCAATTTCAATGGCGATTTTCTCGAAAACGGCATTTCGTCAGATAAGACAGTATGTAAGGTGGGCGACGATATGTGTAGCTGGCATACAAGATTTTTATTTTTTTTATTGTAGGTAATATCGGAATTTCCATTTGGCCTTTTGACAAATTTGAATAGAATTCTATTAAGTGCCCCTATGACAAGATTATCTTTTCATTTTAAATAGGCACTTAGGCAGTTTTTAGAATAAATGTCCCTGATGCATACACGTATTGGTGTTAAGATAAAGAGAGAAATGGACAGTTTGTAATTACAGCAGTAGCGAATTCAGAAACATGTTGTTGTTACCAAAATAAGTGAACCTTAAAATAATTTGCGTTGAAGAGTATGTGTTACTTGCGTACATGACCTGATCATGAAAACAATTCTCCCTTTCGCTCTTTTGTTTTCTTTCATCACGAGCTGGAACAAAGCGTATTTGAAGTAATTACAAGTACTTGTTACGACACTACGATTGCAACAGTCTCACTACGACAAGTTCTATAATAGAGCAGGAGCAGAATATCATAATGGTCCTTATTTAGGGAGTTCGTTCATGTCCGACTACATCTAAGGTTTGACACCTTTAGCAGTTAGTATGGACCCTCTACATTAATGCAAGGTAGTTAGTGGTCTCAAATTGTGGTGTCACTTTTTCAATAGGGGCCAATTGAAGGTTACACAGGGGTCAAACTTTTAAATTACTCTAAACATGTTGAAACATCTTTCATATTGTCCGTCTAGTCATAAGGATTCCAAAAATGTATAGTTTGTAACACTTACGACTATTGGTTTTGGAGTTATAGCGTAAAAATGACTAAAATGGTAAAAAAGGTCAAACTCAATTTGTACAGGGGTCAACATTGAAAGTCACTCTGATTATATTTTAAATGCTTGCAAATTATTGCATGAGGAATGAGGACTCCCAAAAAGTATAGTTTTGATTATGTTAAATGTTTACCGAGATAAAGGTCAAAGAAGGTCAATGACAATTGGATTATAGTACCCATGACCTATTTTGCCATATAACATGATAACTATGCATTGCAGATGCTGCAAACTATTCCTTATTTTGAACAATTTGTTTCATTTTTTACCAAAATTGAAGCAACTTCTGATTTTGACACCTGTACAAATGGAAATTGACCTTTTTTTGCACTTTTAGCCATTTTTACCCAATAACTCTAAAACTCTAAAACCAATGGTCATAGGGGGTACAAAATATACATTTTGGAATCCTTATGACTAGAAGGACCGTAGGCATGAATTTGAATATTATTGGAGTAATTAATTTAAAAGTTTGACCCCTGTGTAAACTTAAATTGGCCCTATTGAAACGTTGACACCACAATTTGAGACCACTAACGACCTTGCATTGATATAGAGGAGTCCATACTAACTACAAACGGTGTCAAAGTGAGTGAAGTGGGACATCAACGATGATGTTTGACCCAAGTCCTTGCTCCGCTCTATAATGACTAGGCTTGAGTGTCTATTTAGGATGTCTCAGAAGAAGTAAATGGAATAAACCCTATGGGCGAAATAGGTATTTGTTTTATATTGCATTTTGGGCAAACGTTACAAAAATGCAGTAAAGTGCGATGTTTTTCAAAGCCGTGCTCGTGGTATTTAGAACAAAGTTTATACCACTTAATAAATTATGTCGCCATAAATTCGTCCAAAAATAAAGAACAATTTGCACAGGGTCAACAGCTGTGAAAATCCCGGGGGGGCACTTGTATTCAAACGGTGGTTGGTTATGATGCGGACCAAAAAACGCCCGGGTGTAAAAAGGTCTATTTTTTCCAACAGGCAATGTACGCGCGTACATGATTAGGGTTTGTCAAAAACAGGAAAATATGGAAAAAAAGGGTATGTTTTTTCGTAACCCCGAAATTGTGATGTACGTGAGATCAAAATCATCAAAAATATTTTTAATTTGGAAGTAAAGCAACATGAGCAAAGCCAGCTAATAAGGGTATACTATCAACAGAATGCATTGCTTACTTGGTAGGGGTGCCAAATGACCAAAAGACAGTCGGTGGAAATACTTGTTTAGGGTGCATTTGGAAAGTCATTCACGCATCATATCAACCTTGAATACAACTGGCTCCCCCGGGGTGAAAATGAACAAGACTTAAAACCAGACGACAGCCACATCATTGTATTGAATTTAACACTTTGAATTGAATCTCAGAACCGCAGCTTGACTAATATAAGCAGATGAGGGCCAATTTATTTAGTGACATGGAATCGGGAAGACAATGCTATGTATGAAATCAGTGTTTGAACGCTATTCCTTTGCATCTTTTGGCAAACAAGAAGGAAAACATATGTGAAAACAGTTTGGGATAATTTTTAAACTGGGATTCAAAGAAAGAATGAAAATCCCTAGGATATATTTAATTATTCAGCAATGTTAAAATTATCATCTTTAAGCAACTAAAGCCGCCGGCCTGATGCGAGCACATCCCCAAAACTACGAAACGCCCCCAAATGGTCTAAAAATGCTAAAAGTGGCAAAAAAGTATATAATGAATAATAAACGTTTAAAGAACCAAAAAATACCAACAACACAACATTAGTTTGCCGGAACAAATACGTTACAAACGAGTTCAAGCGAAGGATCTTAGATAATATCGTCAATAACGTCATGGGGGTTGCTGTATAAAAACGGGATCAGTAAGTCACTTGATGGTCAAAGTGAGACATCTTAAGGTCAATTGGGTTTACAAACGTCAAGCTCAAGCAGGCAGAAGTGAATGATTAACAATAGGCGCGCTGGCCGGTAAATCCCATCCTATATGCAAATGGACCGACCACTAATAGGTTTTATTACCACCTCTAAACGCCAGTTACTGCACGACCACACTGGTTGTAAACTGTCGATAATATGAAAGTACCTACTGCCCTGCTATAATAACCCGTTAATGTATTTTCAGGGTTTTTAGGCTAATGAGCACTAATTAAAGCACTCTCAGCGATTTCTTCAACATGTAAAGAATTCGAGTCCTTTTTCCCATTTTGCATTGTTGTATTGGAAATTGTTGTAGTAAAGACCCCTGTAAGTGGCTAAGCGTAACACGCCCTATTTGTCAAGAAATTATTTTTATGCTTTGTTTACCATAATGGCATCTTCAAGACCTCTTTAAAACGGTGTCTGTTTTTTTCACAGTAATATAAGGTGTTTATGTGATCTAACACTAGCAATTAAGAGACAAATGGGCATTTTAATTTTGAAAAAAAATGACTGATAGTGGCTTTAAGTGTAGTTACGACTTTGTTGCGCGTGAGACCATTGATGCCAATTAATGCCAACGATCCAAATGCCAATGATGTACGTTCAGTTACGATTGTTAAAATGTAGCCAATCACAGGTCTATGGTAACCATGACAACAAGAGTAAAATCCCGGGGGCAGTTGTATTCAAAGGTGGATATGATGCGTGAACATGGACTTCCGAAATGCACCCTAAACAAGTATTTCCACCGACTAAAAAACATACCCTAAACAAGCATTTTTGTGTTTTTGCTCACCATAAACAAGTCTTTTTGTCAGTTTTTGCTACCGTAAACAAGTGAGCAATGCATTGTGTTGATAATATGCCCTTATTATCTGGCTTTGCTCATGTTGTGGGTTCCTTACAAATTACAATAATATTTGATGATTTTGATCTCGCGTTCATCACATTATCAGGGTTACGAAAAAAACATACCCTTTTTTCCATATTTTGCTGTTTTGACACCCTAATCAATGTACGCGCGTACATTGCCTGTTGGAAAAAAGAGACCCTTTTTACGCGTTTTCTTGTTCACGCATCATATCCACCTTTGAATACAAGTGGCCCCCGGGGTAAAAATTTATGACGATTTTGCGATTTGAAACTTCAGACACGTGTACTGAAATATATATTAATATGCTTTGCAAAGTTGCTTTGGTGAAATCGCTCGTCGAAATTTACAACATAAATTGCTAGTTTGGTCTGCTGTGTAGAGGTTTATGGTTTGTAAAATTAGCTGGTGACTTTCAATGGATTCTCTGCGGGTCTGAGTGACAACTGATTGAAGAGCGCGATTAACTCTGCGTACATGTCTGTTCATCTTAGAAAAACCCCTTTCCGTTCTAACTTAACGTTACTCAATCGTAATTTAGATCGAGTCACGTTGGGAAATGCAATTAAAACAGTCTTGAAATCGGATGTTTCTTTTAATTGTTTATAATAATTTTGTTTTGTTGTGGTGTCGCTCGCATCGGGGTGTATGTCTGTTTGTGTTGTGTGTGTTTGCGCTCGATACGCGTGTATGTATGTATGTCTGGTTTGTGTGTGTGCGAGCTCGCGGACGGGGCGGCGGCAAGAAGTTGGTGTGTGCGTTCTTGGTATGGCTTGGTATTAGCCCAACGTCAAGCGTGTGGTGTGCGTAAACAAAGTTCTTTGCTATTAACCGCTCTGACAACAGCACGTGTTGAACATTGAGTGACAAGTCCTGCGTTGGCTGACGCCGTTTACAAATAGCAATTGGTGACAAATGAGGGCCTCAATACTCAAGCACAGGTTCTCGGTGCTGATTGTCCATGAATAAGTAATAATACGTTCCCGTAACATTTTCGAATCGCGTTCGCATATTTGTCCCAGCTTGAAACGGTTCATGAAATTTCAGTAATGGGTTCCACTAAAGACACATATAAAACATGCCTTATTCCAATTCTTTTTTGGCACTACAAGTTTGACTTTGCTTTCGTGTTTTGTTTCTTAAAATTCCGTGACATTGCGAGGACTGGGGTATACGATTTCAGGAACGTTCATACCGAATGTGACAAAGCACACACCCTCGTCAGTACATCTAAAGACAATTGCAAGATTTTTTCAGCAGATATAAATCAAAGGTTTTTTTATTATGAGCGAACTGGCTAATTAAATGTTTAGTTACAAGCCCGTTCAAGGTTAACTACATGAGGACAAATTCTACCAATTCAAACGATTGATGGTTATATTCAAAATGAAAGATATGCACTGAGGAGTTGCATTAGGATGTACTTACCACAGGTCACTTATCAAATATAGTCATGTTTTTTCGCGAAGGTTCTAATAAGGACTTGGCACCTAATTAGCGCCTACTGTCGGTGTTGCCATCTTTTAGGGCGTGTTATAAGTATTATTCCTTCAATGTAATAATACAACATTAATCTCCCGCCTATTGGGCGCGCTATATTCCACGGATATGCACTTGGCTCCGCCCCTCTTGCAGATTTTTTGCTTGGACTGGGACGTTGAACTTAATACATTTATTCATTAGACGACTCTATTCCAATTAGGTATGGGGAGGTAAGAAACGGAAACTGTTATCAATGATGTGCAGAATAATAGGCGTCGTAAGGTACTGACATTATGATAGAAACACAAATATCGTGATGATTATACACCGCAAGAGATAGTTTAAGAAATACAAGAGGTTGTGGTTTCTCAGTCAGAATGCGATAGCACATACAACTTTGTCCGTCCCATTGATATTGCTGTAACAGTAAATCTAAGCTCATTATAAATCCAACTCCCTGTCCAACTGCGCTTGCGTGTCGCATAATTAATTTCCAGGTAAGTAACCGGTACAAAATCGCATAACAGACGTTGGAACAGCCGTGACCAATATGCGGGCGGGCTAAACAGAAGGGCCAAACAGACGGGCCAAATGGACGGACCTAATGGACGGGCAGAAAGCCTAACAGACGTATGAAACGACGCACAAATATGCTAAACAGACGGGCTAAACAGACGGACTATGTTAGTCTTAAATAACGGTCGTTTTGTTTAATTAGTTCATCATTCAGTATGTCACATACGACATATGGGTTCTTATTTTTTACCACATTTTTGCTTTTACATAGTTATTCCTTATATGCAAACCCCTGGGCCTCATTGGAAATAAGCCTGTGACATGGATTTATGGATTATTGGCTTGTTTTTAATCAACTTTTGTTTTTGTTCTACCTGAGATAAATAAACCTATCAGGTTTATTCATCTCAGCTTCTACTGTTATATTTTTTATTGGCTGCAACCATAGTAATACTGATAATAGAAGTGCTTTTATGCCCTTTACAAATACAATACAAGTATACATAGTGATGTACAACAAATTGTTCATTGCCTCAGAGTTAAAAGAACCACAAAAACTATGGTCAGATCACTACTCCATGCAGTGGCGTCGCCATTTATAATGATTAGCAGGATCAAAGGCGGCCCATTTCTATACCTCACAAAATATTCGGCCCACCTTATAGATGACATCAGCGGACATGGACATAGGTAAAATAATTTCAGGGGGGGGAAAAAAATCCTGAGGCGTTGTCATTTAAAGACAATTCTTGTTCTCATAGTAGTGCCAGTGCAGGCTTGACACCATCATTATCTTACCTCACAGTACTTGAGCCACAAGATTTGTTAGTGCAACTAATTTCTTTAGGTGGAGAAATAAATTGTCCTTGAAAAAGTGGGGTCAGGCTATACTAATTAAATTGCAACGTTTGTGCTGTTTGCTTTTAAATATGTGCGTGAAAAAAAATGATAAAATAGGAGTGATTTTGCGTAGCATTCTTGAAAAATGTTTTTTGGGTGAGTTTAAGAATCATTTTAAATGATAAAATTTCTGAATCATGTTCTCCTTTCTTTACTCTCTAATTAAACGGTGAAAATAATCACTATGCAAAAGGAGTGATTACTCGTCAAAACCCTCCAAATGAGTGGTTGTGGTGGTACTTAAAAAGAAGTGAATGTCCACTCAAAAAGAGTTTTTTTAAAAAATGGACTCCAAAAAGAGTGAAAAAAAAAAAAAAAAAATTTTTTTCCACTTGTTGAGGAGTTTTTAACGAAGGGCAACATTTTGAGGAGTGAACGAAGGACAACCCACTAAAAAGAGCCGGAAACCCCTCCCCATCAACCTTACTGGAGTAGTGATTTTCATTCACTTTTGAGTGGAAATTTGTTTTTTTTTTAAGTACAAACTACTAATTTTAGAGGGTACAAGAGTTTACCGCTTTTGGGGAGGAAAATTTTCCACTCGTTTACATTAGAGAGTAATGTGACCAATACTGGATGACTTCTAACCACAATGGCACATCTCTGAATACTACAGGGTTCACAGTCTCTCCTTGGGCAACTTGTAAGGTCAATAAGAACTAAGCGACACGTTTAATTAATTGCTTACAAAAGTTTGATGAGTATCGCATGTTTTTTTTTCATACAGCGTGCGTTTATTAATCATTAAGTTGGTTTAATAATTGCACAGTCCACTGGAACATGGGCGGGCTGGATTTATACGGTCGAGATAAAGCAGTCAAATCTGCACGCAAAACTGGCTTAAAGCTTTCTTGCGTATTGTCTGTGGAAGCCGGGACATGACTTCAGAGGGGTATGGTACCATATTAATTAGAGAGTTCTTTTGAGTTGGGGGCCCAGGTACGATGACTGCAAATTTTCTTTTTTTAGCTCTCGTCTACAAGTTCATTCTTTATTGCGGGTATCTCTATAGAGATATTAGAGACAACTCAGTGTTTAGAAATGATGTTGTGAGGATCACCGCGCATTTTTCAAGTATAACTTACACGATAAATAAAAGATGGCTACATCCAGACATGCTTTTTTTTCTTTTAGATAGTGTTTCATTAGACGTATTTGTTTTTTGAAAACGGTGCATCATGTATATGGTTTAGATTTAGAGAACTTTATTCGATGCAATATTCACCTACGCCTACTAAGGTGGATAAACCATGATAAAAGAGGGACCAGTTTGAACCTAGAATGTGTTTTTCGCTTCTCCGTTTGAAACGTAAAATTCTTATTTTCCGTATTTGTCTGCTTTTTACATATTACACTGTTGCTCATAAAGTTGGAATAAATATTTTTACCAATTTTTATGAAATGATTCTTAAAGTGCGAACATAATTTATAGGGTTTTATATCGCCCACACTACTGAATGTCAATCTCTTCCGAAACATATTCACCATGAACATTAGTCCCACTTTACGCACTGTGTCTCTTAGCCTGAAGAAAAAAGGCTGTATTTGAACAGCAATTTAAGGATTTGTACAAAGTTTTTCCATCAGTCTTTTTTACATTATAACACATTTTGGGTGTCCGATAAATGTTCAATAGTATGTTTTAGGAAATGTCCATCAGTCACAACATCGAGTATGGCCATCCCTGCGTAGGAATCAGTGCGTCGAGACGTCGCGGGCATACTATCCATAAGGTTGTTTATGATGTTGTAAAATGGACCGCGCTCCGACATCATCGGTCAGAGGCGAGCTAATCCGGTAGCGTTGAGGAAGATTGTCTCTGTAATTGATGGCTCGGCCTAAGGATTCCCTGCATGCTTCGATAGGGTTTCAAATCACGGAAGCACGCAAGAGGACCATGCGTATCTGCCTCCACCCCCTCTGCCTCAAGAAAAGTGGTCTCACTACAGCGCACTTGTGCGACGTGCGTTGTAGTCTTGTACAACCGATTTTTTTTAATTACCCTTTGCATTGTGGCCGACAGTTGTTTTCCAGAATGTCCAGGTACACCACAGCGTCCATGTTTCCATCTTGGGACCACAGTGATGTGTATATTCCATGAATGGATACGCCCCATACCATTCACTGAGCCCGCCACCAACTTGAGTCATTCTGAATACCGTCACGCGGAGGTTCTCACCACGTAATCGACGAACCCTTTGTATGGTCAAGGATTGTATTGGTAAAATAATAATGCAGCGATTTGTATAGCGCCTTATGCTATTTGGCCTCTAATGCTATTTGCTATTTTGCCGGTGATCACTGTGGCCCCCCAACTCATACCATAAAACCATTTATCAGATCAGATTCAGCGCTTTCCCTATCAGCAAAAACAGTCGAGATAACCACTCGCCCAGAGGTGGGACCAGCTTCCCTAGATCGACATTGGTAAATTCGAGACAAACATGGGGTTCATTTCTTTTCCAGAGAAATTACAGATAGCTGAATCCCACAGGGCTCGAACGCCTGCCTATAATGGATGAGCACATACATGGAGTCAAGCGCCTTTAACTGGATGGAGCTATCTGTCCGCCTATTTTTGTAGCGGATCTCGCCCAATATAAACACACCATATCGCCAGTGTCTTGAGCTGTAATCTTCTGTGTTCCTAACTCCAGCGAAGTCGATCCACTCTGTGGTGGAACGGTTTGGGCGGGACATTTGTTCATTCGTCTTGCTCGGAAACCATGTTAAGCAATCTCCGATTTACAGTATGGCGGGAAACGTTGATTCATAGTGTCTTCTCCACAACCGACGAAGACGGCTCGTTGCAATTTCCAGGCTTACGGCACAGATTTAAGCAGGTGTCGGGCGAGTAGAGTAGTTTACAGACCGTACCTCTGCGATATGCGAGGAGGAAATTAGCGACTCTGGCTGGGGTTGGTTTTGTATATACTCCCGTCGGAGTGCAGTACTCTTTCTGGCGTATTGACAATGACGTTGGACGAGGCATAAGCCTAGGAAACATCGTGTCAGTTTTTTGTTGTCGTAAAGGTAACAATCAGCTCTGAAAAAAAAAATGGCTCCTTGCACAACGGGTCGGCCTTTGCAGCAGGGAAAAAGGAGCAAAACAACAAGATGTCTGGCCTTTTATAGCTCACAACAAAAGGAATTGTTACGTAATTCAAAGTTATGCATGGATTCACTCACCATGGGTAGGGGGGCGCATATGTAATTGTTCACCATCCGTTATGAAAGATTTATGTGGGTGGGTCATGAAAAAATATTCCAATTTATGAAACAGTGTTATTATCGAGGCAGAATGAGAGACAAATTTCAGTTGGAGCTAAATAGAGTATTAAAATGATGTTGTAACAAGTCTTTTAATAAAATTTTGAAAAAACACCAACCGGAAGGTACCAAATAAAATCGGTTCTGATTCAAACCCACCACCCCGCGGTCGTCTGAACAGCATGCCAAGGAGTGGAATTCCGCCTAATGTAATGATATTTCTGATATTCTGATGCTGCATCCTTATGATTGTGTTAATGAGGATGGCCTATATAATCTTACTTGCTTTTATTAGCACCCGAGAGAGCCACCCAATTACATAGCAGGAACCTGTTATACAGGGTAAATGCTATTGCTATTCAGCAGGTACCTGTGTAACGACCTCATGTATACACTGCATACAGGGCATCATATCACAATAGTATTATTGCTTTGGTTTATTCCGTAAAGCTTGATTGTTAGGATTAAATATTAATCACTTCCCAAATCCTCCCTCGCTAGTGCAGTGGATAAGATTCGTTGATAATGAAGGTTCGAATCCAACCATGGCATTTTTAAAATAAATTCATTTCAATATTATTTTTAGATTAAAGAGAAACCTTACTAAGTCCAGGGTTGGAATTACCGTGTACAAATACGTTAAAGGAACAGATACCCCTTTCCACGGGTACCTGCTGTATAGCAGTGTATACCTGAGTCAGTTATAACAGTTACCTGCTGAATACATCTACCAGTTTATACCGGTTTCCTGCCTATGTGAAGGGGGTCATTTAGTGTGTCATGTTTTAAATGCAATGATCTGATGTAATAGCGCTTAAATTGAAACCTCACGCGAATGTGTTTGGTATGTCCATTTCCCAGTTTTTCGATTTATCGCTCGCTAGACGGTATATTTTTATTTTGTTATGCTTCCATCGGATAATGTTTGTTAGATATCGCTCCTGAAGCGTAACATTTGTAAGTATCTTCTTCTTAAATACGTCAATGTTGATATCAGCGTAAATCGTAACTTGACACCATAACCACGATTTCGCAGACAACGCATTTTTGTAACCTACCACTCCAGGCATTTGAACGGATAACGTTTCACAAAGCTCAATTTAATAGCCGGGAAATGGACTTTGTTGCTGGAGGGTTATTCATGTTATACTGTCAATCTGTGCATACAATGTGTGGTCACTCTTCGCAATCTCAACACAACATGGATCTTATGTTATAAAACGTGAACTAGACCAGCCAATTATGGCCATTAACGTAACAGCATGTTTTAAGTTTACAACTTACAAGGCACTGGACCACAAAGTTGATATCACTGAAGGCAATTAGCAACTTGACTTGTTGCTCAAAAGTGTAGAATGATTTTTTAATTTACGATCACTTCAGTCCTTAAAATTATTTGACACTAGACCCGTCCTGACCTTTCACCTCTGACCTGGCGCTGGATATTACAGACAGCAACATCATTTTTAAAATCATATTTTCATAATTACAATAATGACCTTAACGACACTTGTACCTTTGAACACCATGTTTGCCATCAACACTTTGAGCAATTTTTTTCCACAATTGACCCCCATGATGATTTTGACATACAAAAAAAAAGCCCCATATCCTGATCATCCTATGACCCACCCATTAAGGGCCATTCTGCGCATCTTTGGTGAATACCCAGTTATTTTGTGGCCATTTGAGTTATTTTGGATTGTCCAGGATATTAAGCGAAACGAAAAGTGTTAATTGGAATTTTATATTTCTATAGATGTGTGACCTATGATGTCACATATTTGACATTCAGGAACGCCCTCTGTTGTTTTCTGGCAGTCAACATATTACAGTCTTTCAATAACAACCACATAAATCTGGTCATAAATTACTTGCAGAACCGCTTTCTTTTATCTAATCGGTTAAATATCAACTGTAGCATTAGCAAAGCATGCCTTACTATGAATGGTGGTATTCATTTTGTGAATGTTTGTGTATTTATATTAAAAAAAAAACGAAATTTCCCCACGCAAAGTATAGGAGATTTTACCCATCACATCATCTCCAAGTCCAGCTACAACAATTACAACAACAACAAACATAAACAAATGTCACCTCATCTAGAATATGGGTCTCTAATTTAATGAGATGGGAAATTCAATTGTTTGACATTAAATCATATGCTCAAATACTTTCATTCCGGGGGTACCCCCCTGTGGCTGGTTATCTGTATATAGTTCCAGTGTACTGATGTGTGAGCCTCGTACCCACCGTTAACCCGCCAATTAAATCAAGATATAAGATCTTGTAATTGTCCACATTCTATAGACTTCCCCTACCATACCCCCGACAATTTAAATCTTGATACGCACATATATATAGAAATATAAAAATTCCAATAAACACATTATAAAAACACCCTTTCTCCAAGTGGTTTTCCTCCCAAGGAAAGCCCTTTGGACATATTTATGGATGTTGTAATAATTTTAGTTGAATTTTCAAAGAACTTTGGCATTTATATTTTCTTCAAAATCAAGCGTTCACCATCGTGATTCAACGGGGAAATCATTTTTAGAAACAACTTCAAATATTCCCCTTGAGCGTGGTATGAAGACCTACTACTTTTCAATTTAACAATACGGTGGCAAAGGGGAAACGGTGTCAATGGGGTAAGTTTTACAAATTGGTGTAAAAACTACACAATAGGTTACATTTTGCACAGATTAGTGTCCGCATGAAATTTTCTAATACTTGGGTTCTCAATGCTAAACAATATTGTGTCCTTTTGACACCATATGTGCCAAAATTTTACCCCATTAGACAACCATGTTTCCTCTCTTTTACCATCTTTTTAAGGAGGTGATAGCGTGTGTTTAGGTAAACAAGGCCCAACCAGAGGACCTACCATTGTCTTAGTAGGGGTAAATGTGCTACTCTCTTCATTGTTCATAAATTCCCCGTACTAATAGCCAAGGGAAAGTTCCACGGTAGAAAGCAATGATTGCAACAGTTGCTAACAACATAGCAGATGGAAGACAAATTTATTTTAGTCCTCGTAATCGCAGAGTTTTCATTGCTTAACAGCACAAAGGGAGTTTAAATTATTTTGGTGTTTGTTCGCGAGTACGTCAGTTTGATGATACTGAAATCGCAAGCAAATCCAGTACAATCTTTTTTTTTTTTTTTTTTTTTCAAATTGGTGTAAAAACTACACAATAGGGTAACATTTTGCACAGATTAGTGTCCGGCATGAAATTTACTAAGATTGGTCTCAATGCTATACAATATTGTGTACTTTTGACACCAATATATGCAAAATTTTACCCCATTAGAAAAACCATGTTCCCTCCTTTTACCATATTTTTCAGAGTGATAGCGTCGTGTTTAAGGTAAACAAAGGCGCCAACCAGAAGGACACTACCATTTCTTAGTAGGGGGTAAATGTGCGACTCTCTTCATTCTTCATAAATTCCCCGTACTAATAGCCAGGGGAAACTGCCGCAAGATACACTCTAAACTTACAAGATTAATAGAGTTTTCTTTATTTTAGATCCTATAGCTTTGGCTCAAGTTCCACGGTAGAAAGCAATGATTGCAACAGTTGCTAACAACATAGCAGATGGAAGACAAATTTATTTTAGTCCTCGTAATCGCAGAGTTTTCATTGCTTAACAGCACAAAGGGAGTTTAAATTACTTTGGTGTTTGTTCGCGAGTACGTCAGTTTGATGATACTGAAATCCCAAGCAAATCCAGTACAATCTGACGTGCTGAATTTCACATTAATATGCTATCTTTAATGGAATAGCTGTACCCTTATGTGAAAAGCTCATTCATTTTTTTCTTTCCTACGTTGGATTCCAAACGGTGCATCGCGCATCAATTTTAGTTATATGTACAGGGTGAGTAAAAAAAAACTTGACCCGGATTGTGTCCGCCATTTTGAGTTTTTAAATAACATATATCTAACATATATGATATCATCAGAAAGCCTATTTCATTATCTTTAATTTGCTGCAAAGATAATTCCAATCGGTTAAGTATTAGACAGGTACATCCCAGGTCATAACTAATCTAGTTTCCTACCACATAGCCACTAGTTTTTTTTTATGTTGCATAAACTATATTGTTTAAAATAAGCTTTGGGGCCACCCTGATTTTTGACTTAAAAAACAAAATGTCGGCCAAAATATCAATTTTGGCTAAAAACGCATATTTCCGTCGTAGAATGCGCACAAAAACACAGAATTCCCCACTTTTAATATACAAAGGCACGGATCTTGACCTTGACAAAGGAAAAAAATCGATTTTTTTTTTTTTTTTATCCGTAACCTACAAAATTCAAAATGGCCACCAAGAACGCTCTATAAGGCTATACATGGCCATAAAAGTAATTTTCAGATTATATTCGTAATCAGGAAATTGCATTATTAACTTATTGTTGATCTTCTATCCAAAATCTACTTGGCTATAATTTTGCCTCGAAATTGAGCCAAAAACAAAATTCAAAATGGCTGCCAAAATATAAATATTGAATCAAATTTTGGCTAAAAAGGTATATTTTGGTCATAAAATGCACACAAAAATGCCTTTTAAAATGTACATATGCCATTGCCTCGATAAACTTAAAATTTCCATTGTTTTATCACGTGACCCAAAAGTTCAAAATGGCCGCCACAAACGTTAAATATAAATAAGCGTAATTATAAGTTTATTCTTCAGGATATGATCATAATGTAAATGATGATTATTAACTTGTTGTTGAGTTGCTACCACAAATGATAAATGGCTATCATTTTGCCTCAAAATGGCAGCCAAAAAATCAAAATGGCGGTCAGGATACCAACTTTGTCTTATAATCCATTATATGTATTGCCGTCGTAAAATTCGCACACAAACTCTGAATTTCCTCTTTTTGGTGTACCAAAGAAGGTAAATTTCCAATTTTATCACGTAACGTGGCTGCATCCTGGCTTGATCTGCATCAACGTTTTTAGGACGTGCACAGTATTGGTAGTGGTGGGTTGAGCGCTTTGGTCCCGAGAACCCTCCCTCTCCAGTTGCAGTAACTGTAATGGCATTGTGTTTTCTTTTCTTCATCTACATACGGAAGCCCATGCAATATTTTTTGTGAAGCTAGGAACAGTTGATGCGAGGTGACGAACAACAACTTGCCAATTCAATGCCCCTTAACAGTTCCTTAGATTGGAAACCATAAGGTAGGGCTCCGAAGAGAAAGCAAGCTCCATTCAAGGCATGACTGATCACAGGAACCTAGCTTGGTGTGATGCTGCGTCTGCCTGGTAGTCTTCCACTGGCGGGATGTGTAGTTGTGCGACTAACTCCCAACCACCACACTTCTTGTTGTTTCTTGTAAGCTACAATGTATAGTTACTTCGTAGAGCCATTCTTGATAGAGAGTCCAGTGCCTTCTTGGTTTCTTTATTTGTCAGCCCAAGGAATTTGAAGCAGGTTCTCAGAGTCTGGTTGGTAAATCCTCTGGACCCCACTTCTACTGGAAGTATTTCAAGTCCCATCCAGCTTATTGTGCTTCTTTGATACGGTCTTCATTGCACTTATTACGGTGGTTATGCCATATTCTCTTCTGCCAGTAGTGTTAGCTCAATGACAACACCTTCTTTCCTTGCATGAGAATAGATGTTGACATCTGGTCTCTGTGACGTGGTGTCTATTTTTGGCGGGAATTTGATGAGGAGTTTGTCTTCATCCCACACCACAGTCCACACAGAGAACGCGGTCCAAGGGCATGTTTATTCCATGTCTTCAGATTGACTAGTGTAGGAAGTGTATCCTGTATAGTGCTTAGGTAGAATTTCAGCATTTCTGGTGATCAGGAGTGGAGGAGCTTATTCCAACTGATGTCCATTTGCATTGCGATCTCCCAACATAGCAATTTACCTTTCTGGGCCTTACTATATAGGGATACCAACATCTGTTCCTCTGACTCTTCTGTCACAAGTGCAGACCGGGTATTTCGGTGTTCTTTCTCGTTCATCTGGTCAATGCCTTTCCCAAACTCTTGTCGGCTATGCTGTCCTTTGCAAAGTTCACATTGATATCGTTCCCTTTCATGTAGCTCTCTCATCCCATTCCAGTTCTTTTTCCCACCGCATAGTTCAAAATATGGTACTTCACAACTTGCATACATTTTAAGTGGATAGAAAGGGCCTTCAGTGGCAGACCTTTGTTGTTTCTGTTCCTGTATAAGATGGATGGATTGGTACAACTTAGCAGTCCTGCCCACTTCTTCAGGTATCGAGCTGACAGAGTTTCAAGATTCTTGGCAAGTGAGATAAGTATAAGTAAGCAGTAGATGAACTCCCCTGAAATTCGACTAACGATATGGTTTTCGTATATCTACAACTTCTTATGCTGTTCGCCTGGTCAGTGTCAGTCTTCCCCAAGAGATCCTTTAACTTGGTCTCCACACATGACCACATCTCTTTTTCACTTGAAGATCTCTTGGCCAAGGAACCTCATGGATGCCTGGTGGATGAAGGGGAACATTTTCCATCTATGCATAGATAAGCATCATATGGTACATATGATGTTGATTCCTTCCCATTCTGACGGACTACATAAATCTTCTTTACTTTTACACTTTGTAAACTTCGCCTTCATTGTTCTAGTCCACTTTAGGGAGGTCTTTACTAGTTGAAGTAACTCTTTGCATCCATCTACACTACTGGCTATTACGGTAAGATTACTGGCTATTACGGTAAGATCGCCTGCATCTATTGCGGTATCTACCAGGTTTCCTATGTACTTAAGGCAGAGAAATAAGGGAATGACTAGATTTTTTGGACGTATTTACAAGATTATGCAGAATTTTCACGTTTTGCAAAGAAAGGATTTTGATGATTACCAGGAGATTTATTGTATCCCTTGTGCCGTTTTTGCCACTTTTCAAAAATCACGGAGCGGACCTTTCCTTGTGTTTAGGGGAAAATTGCTAGATTTAACAAGACAAATAACGCTACCTTCCTTTTTGCGGTGATCGTCATGTTGGTAGTCATTTCCCTCTTGGGATGTAAGGGTTATATAAGCCTGGGCTTGATATTATGAATACCAATCAATGCTGTGCACGTCCTAAGAAAAGTTCAAGTCAGGGTGCGGCCACAGCCAGTCATTCTATAGGGTTACTTGATACAACTAAAAATCTATCTTCTTTGGTACATCAAAAAGAGGAAATTCTGATTTTGTGTGTTTTACGACGACAATACATATATTGGATTATATAAATGCTTTGTTGTAGCAGCTCAATAACAGTTAATAATGCATCATTTAAATTTTAACGTTTGTGGCGGCCATTTTGAATTGTTGGGTCACGTGATCAAACAATGGAAATCTTAAGATTACCGAGACAATGACCTATGCCTATGTACATTAAAAGAGGCAAATTTCAAGTTTTTTGTGCATTTTACGACCGAAATATACTGACCTTTTGGGCAAAATTTGATTCAATATTTGTATTTTGGCAGCCATTTTGATTTTGTTTTTGGCTCAATTTCGAGGCATAATTATACCCAAGTAGATTTTGTGATAGAAGCTCAACCATAAGTTAGCAAGGCATTTTCCGGATTACGAATATAATCTGAAAATTACTTTTGTGGCCATGTATAGCTGTATAGAGCGTTCTTGGCGGCCATTTTGAATTTTGTAGGTTACGGATAAAAAAATCGATTTTTTTTTCCTTTGTAAAGGTCAAGATCAGTGCCTTCGTATATTAAGAGCGCGGAATTCTGTGTTTTTATGCGCATTTTACGACGGAAATATGCGTTTTTTAGCCAAAATTTGGCCGCCATTTTGTTTTTTTAAGTTAAAATCAGGGTGGCCCCAAGCTTATTTTAAACAATATAGTTTATGCAATATAGAAAAACTAGTGGTTATGTGGTAGGAAACTAGATTAGTTATGACCTGGGATGTACCTGTCTATCTATAGGCCTAGCTACAGTCTTTGTAAATCGAGTAGTCCGCTTTTCCCATAGTGCAGTTAGTGTCCACTGTAAACGGCCTCGACCTTTTGCTCACCCAACCAAATCATTGTGACATGAATCCATTCACAAGTTTGATCGTATGTAAATGATCCCCACTTCACAGGGCACCATCCAATCACTGATCAAGGACATGCTATGGATGAGCGATTACCCACACACTGTGTGCATGAACATTGGCGAGTAGGCCTGTTTTTACACATGTTGGAAGCCTTGTTAGAAATGGTCGTTTCGGGTCTTTTTCAGCACCGTATGCAACCAAATTACTTCACCATGTAGAGAATAAGATTATCTTGGTTGTCAGCTTCTACAAAGAGTATAGGTCTAACTGTTTGTCCATGGCGTCCTCTTGAATCTGCCCAGCAATCACTGGTGATTTTTGCCATGAGAGTTAGCATTATACCCTACCAAAATACCCACTCTTTAAATAACAATTTTCGGATTTTTCTCAATGTTCTATCATAATAAAAAAATTCCCCACATATTTATATGATAATTATTTTAACCATTAGAGTTCTATCAAGAAAATCACTGAGCAACTTTTTCGCAAGACGTGCGTTTCTCATGTCCTAGCGTAAAGACACTATTCAGTGATTTGAAAAATATTTGAAAAATTTGCAGAATTAGCTTCAAAGTGAAGGGTTAAGTGTGTAGAAATTCTCATAAGTTCCCTTTTACAGGTGTTAGATTGTTTGTAGAATTAAAGAAAAGGAAGAAAGGAAGAAAACGACGTGTTCCAAGCTATCGATTCTCCATTAATTACGTGTTGTTTGTTTTTTGTGAGTAAGTGTCCGTTTCGGACAGTAATGACCTAAAAACTCGGATTTGTCCATTATTTGGTTGCCTTCGGTTTTTATGATTTGCAGGGTTATTTAGGATACCTGCCATTGTTACGTACATGCTACAAATCTGATTTTGATGAGTTTTTTCGATTTTGCTGAATTTTAGCAAATCACTGAAGTGTCCTTTAAGCACAGAGTACGCACGGCAGGTCATAGCCCTATTGAATGCACTGTGCGCACAGAGAATAGGGAAAATGGACAGAAAGCAAGATGCCCCATCCACGGATTCCCATTTTGAATGCACGGCGGCCAACCCCGGCGATTCTTGGAGATTTTGGCACGAAATCATGCTCAGAGGCATATATTTTAACTCGTCTCATAGGGGCGCTATTAATTATTAGTCTGCTTTTTATTTCCGTTAATGTTTATATTGAAACTTTACAAAAGAACGACTTTCAGCCGGCTCGGATTGCATGGCGCGTGTGCTCTGTCACGGTATCTAAAGGTGTGGGTCGAATCCAATCAAGGAACAAAATTTAGTCTTATGTTTTATTGTATGTTGGAGATTGGAACATAAAAAACATCCAGAGTTGTGGATTGAAGTAGAAAAATATTGAATATGCCCTCTTATGAGATAATAGGACTGGTCATGGTCCTGGAGCATGAATTTCGGGCCCAGATTATCCGACGTGCAACCCGGCGCCCAAGGAAGCAAAACAAAAAAGACTCCCTAAAATGTTCTAAGGGTATATCGAGTTGATAGCAAATAAGTGGTATCTTAATGGGGCAAAAAGCGTTGCTGAGGGTAAGATTTATTGAAACACTTTTTTCAAGATGTTGTTTATTTTGGTCTACATATAGACAATTTACTTTCAACCTCAAAGAGGGTTATCACCGATTGTCTGTTCCTTCATAGGTATGATTCATTCAAACCCTCCACAAACTGATGCGTGTATCAAGTATTTATATTTCAAATGAGTGTTTGAGTAATGAGGGACGCAGAGAAGAAAGAAAGAAGAAAGAGAAAAACGGTAAGAAGGTATCGATTGTAAATTGTGACGGAATTTGTGAGGTTTTAAAAAGACGTCACATTTACCAGTTTTTTTTTTCCTTGCAGTCAATAAATAGCACGATTTCCTTCAATAAACGCCGTTAATTTTAATGTGAATCCGTGGACAGCGCAGCAATGACTACTTGATTCAAGACTGAGCTCGGTCTATACCTAACGATGGAATGGTTTTGAGCAAAGGAAAGATAAGGAATACGCTTCAAGATGATACAATCATATGATAGATCATGTTAATTGAAAATAAAATGGGGGGGGAGGACACATCACGGTCACGTTTTTTTTACTCACCCTGTAGTTCAAAAATTTGTTCAACTGCTTAATTGGCTTTTCTCTTATACTATGCCTATATATATATATATGCTCTTACAAGGAATGTGAAACGACTTAAATATGAAATTGTTATATTACAAAGCACATTATTCCAGATTTTGATTATTTTATGTCTGATCATAATGTCTAGAATAGAGGACACGTTTTCTCACAAAAAGATTTCATGAAATTCAATGTTATTTCGATGAGTTAAAATGGGCTATGCGTCTAAATGTTTTTTGTAATCGGTTTGTATGCTGTTTAACTATATTAGTTAACCCAAAGCATTCCAATTTTGTGCTTTCTCCCTATTCACCTCATCATCTATAGTAGATTCCAACCCATATCGTGTCACCACGAGGAAAAGCTTTGGACACAGAGTCGATAGTTGGATAGGGGCCAGAAAAAGAAAAGGAAAACATCAGGCCGATCACCTGTTCATGAACAGAATGAAGATAATCTGGCTTTTCATGGCATCATTTCAAAGGCTTTTGTGTTCCTTCGTATCCAAAACACGGCGCTCATCAGCAGTCAGTAAACATTCAATAACCTGTTACATTGAAATACACTGAAGCAAATTACGATTAGACAGAATGTTGAGAGATATGTTTTTGTAGCTACAATGCCTCTACGTGACTGAATGTTCATAAGCATAGAATTGATTTCTAGCGCTATCGGACTAACATCATATTTCATAGATTTAGATTGGAATTTAATCCGATTTTTAATTTCCAACCACAGCACGTGCCCCTCATTCAATGCCCAACTTAGGAAAAGTTACTAGAGGGTGATGACCACGAGGGGTTGATTTTGAACAAAAAATTCAATCTACTATAATCTGGAACAATTCCAAATCATTCCAAATTTATGGGGCGTCGTTCGTTACAAGAAACTTCTTAAAACGTTGTTGAAAATGTGCAACAAAAGACAGTGACCTTGGGATAAGGTGTGGTTTGAAATTAATGGTGTGCTCAGTGGCCAAAATGAGGAAAATGTTTGTGTGTTATTAGCTTCCTAATGTCAATGTAGAACCTATTAGGTTATACTTGTAGAAAGTAAAGGAGGGCAGGGAATCCACAAACAATGGCGAAATTTGGCTTAAAATAAAAAGTCGTACAAAATCATAGGGTACTACTTAAAAATCCCCGATCAGGTATTTGTACTGAGAAAAACGGCCGGTTGATTTGTCTGAGTATGTTAAAAATCAATCAATTTTAAAATGCCTAATTTCAAAAGTAGAAATAAGAGTGGACCTCGAACGGTGATATGATGTTGTGTGAACGTCCCAATTTCTGTGGGATTTCACACTGGCATGACCTTACCAAAATCACGCATGGGTTTGTGATATTTTTAAACTCTTTACCTTTCCAAAAAGTATAATTTATAGTTCTCCCCATGGTATTTATGAAGATATAACGCAAAGAATTCATATCCACTTAATGACAATCAATTCCCCTTAAAATGAATGACAGAGTTATGTCTGTTCATCAACAACCTTCAATTTACAATTTACATAGAAGAAAATCTTTAGGACACTGGGACACTGACATATCAGGAAAAACATTAAGGATGTCGTTGTAGTTTTAAGCAGCCGTACTCAAATATTAGTCTTGGGGCGGTTGTTATACTGAAAGTCTGGAATATTTTATTTCATGATCCAGACTTAGATTGGACTAACATTAAAAGCATCCCCATCCACCAGGTTAAGATATTTTCAGTTCAATGCTTTGCATAGGTTTCTTGGTGTTAATAAATTACTTTAACAAATGGGTATTACTGATTGTAACCTATGTACATTTAGCAATGGCAATGTTGAAGATCTCCCACATTTGTTTTGGGAATGTGAGGTCATTGCTCAATTCTGGAGTGAGATCCAGCTCAAGCTGGTTAATAACCAAATTAAATTAAATATGAGAGATGTTTTATTAGATATCTTAGAGGTTGAGTTTACCAAATATAACTTTCTTATCCTCTATGCCAAGTACTTTATATGGATTTCTAGATGTTAAAAAATAATCCTAATATTGTAGGTTTTATCAATTGGCTAAATTGGCTAAATCCTGTAAGGATATTTAAAAATGTATAGCAACAAAGAACAACAATCTTGCAAAGTGATGCAGCAGGTGGAATAGTATAAATCTTTAGGATTCTGTTTTGTAAGTGTATTTTTACGTTTATTTACATATAAATATTCTTCTCTGTGTTAACATGCATTTTTCAATGTTGATGCAATAAATTGGCAGGACCGTTTGGCTCTGCAGAAAAAAAAATACTGAAAGTCTGCACGTGTGAAGTTCATGAACATTTTTGTTTTCAGTGCTAGAACTTATCATTGAACGCAGTTGAGTCAATTACACCACCGTCCCGGCACCATTCCCATATGTTTGTGTTTGGCATATTTGAAGGTCAGGCCTGGGTTACAAAACACCACGCCTTTATGATTAAATCGGGCACACACCTTTATAACGTTTAATTTCAAGGATTCTGATAGCCGAGCATGCTTTAAAAAGAAATCTTCATTCAATCTTCATCGAACGCTTGATTTCATTGCCAAAGACCAATCCAGTCGACAATGCTTTTAAAAGCAACCTTCACTCCATCTTCATCGAACGCTTGATTTCATTGCCAATGACCAATTCACCCTATCCATTATGAACAGGTTTTTAACAATTGATAAGAATGTTGCACAATTTGATCATCAAGTAAATGCTAAGAGGTTTGATCAGATGATATCAATGATGTTATCATTTTTTAAGAAAAGACGTTTAAGTAAGGACGTAAAATGGTCAAGGATACTATATAATTTCCGGATGTAAAATTTCTAGTTGTAAAGCATACGTACCGCAGGAAACAAAAGTGGTTGTTTTATGCACGAAATTCTTTGTCTCAAAGGTTTAAATTTTCGCTTCTTTCGTCGTTTCTTAACTTTCTTAAACATGATTATTACTGCTTCAACGCTCGTATGAACACTTTTAGTGGACAATGTCGCCCCTCCCCTGATCGACAAGGGGAGTCTCCATACCAAACCTCTGAAACTCCACTCCCCCTCACTTTTAGGTTGTTAAAAGGGGTTAATTAGGATAAAATGTAATGTTGCCATATCTTCGTCAGTTTCGCTTGAAAAGCTATAACATAGTTCCAGAAAATTATCGCCAGAATCTAAAATAATGATTATGAATTAGTATAATAGGCCAGTCAAAATAGAATGAATTGGCCTTAACCCAACACTAATTGCAACAGAATCAATTCCAACAGAATGTATTGATAATACCTTTAAAACACATATCAAAATCTACTAATCAAAGATGAACATATATTTTTAAGGGGGTAAGGTTCATAGAGGGGTCAAAATATGAAAAGTATCAAACTCGTCGAAAAGTATGCCAACTTGTGGCTTACCATGTTCCAAGGATTAAAAATGTATAGTTTGCCATATCTCAGGTTGTAGTCAATAGGTTATGCGTCAAATAGGTTCAGGTCACAGTGGGGGTAAATTTTTCCAGATATATCGTTCGTTATAAAATGTGTCACATTGTTCGTCTAAAGGTACAGAACCCGAAAAAAAAAATAACTAGTTGCACCATCTATAATATTCCGTTGCATAATTGGAACCCAAAATTGTGACTGGGGGCTACAGGGTCTATTGGAGGTCACTAGTCATAGCACGGTAATTCTTATATAGAAAGTTCAAACAAAGAATCTATTTACATTTACTTATCTAGTGGGACAAATTTAACAGTTTGCAACCAGTCCGATCAAATCGGACCATTCTATGATTTTACCCCAGGATGACCTTGAAACGTTATGAGCCTATTGTCTAAAACTATAAAGGCGTAGATGGGCCCACTATACCTTTTTTTAAAAAACCTTAGGAGTAGCCCAATAAATTGGTACACCATCCATATTTAAATCAATTCGAACAATCTAATTTTTTTACCCCTGTACAACGCTTCCCTTATTTCTACATCGTCCACTAGGTTGATTTTGGTAGGACTTTATTATATATTTTTGGACTATTTCACAGTTATAACACCAAAATTTTTCTGTTGCAATTTGTGGGGCAAATCATAAAATTATTGATTTTTTTTACTTTTTTTACTTTTTGTATATTTGTATTGTACATATTCTTTCACTTCTAACACAAAATATGTTAATTTACCCCCGGTTGTTTTGTCCTTTCCTTTTTAGCAACCTCAAGATCCAACAAGTGTTCAGAAATGCGTTCCTCATATATCTTTGATAATTATATCAGTTCGCATCAAGAGTTTCAGTATCGTAGGAGCCCGAATGTTGCACCAACAATTTATTTTACTTTTTGCAACGAATTTGTCGAGAATTTCTTCCTATTTTTGCAAGATATGCTTGTAATTTTTTCAAGAATATCTTCTCTATTTAAGAATATTTTTTTTTTTTTTTTTTTCAGATCCAAAATTTTTGACCACTTCCGGAAAATCGGACAATGCCCTTTAATAATATCACACAGGCACGAAACTTATTCATCGCGAAGCACAAACCCTCGCTACCTCATGAACCCTAGCACACTGTTTAAAAAAAATTTCCGTAAATTACTGAAATTTCTGGCAGCAGTATTCCAGACATTTTATGGGTAAATTTACCAGAAATTTTTCTGTCAATTAACGGAACTTTGACAGTAATTTTACAGACTTGTTTCATATTAGGGAAAAAAAGGTGTATTTTAAGCTTAAACAGAATTTTTCCGTAAATTTAAAATTACGTAATTTAATTAAAAATTTACGAACCAAAAAAAAGTCCGGAAAGTATTGCTGCAGAAATGTTTGAAATATTTCCGTAAATTACCATTTTTTATTTTTTTGTTTTTTATTTTTATTGTTTTCTAAAACAGATTTTACGGCAAATCTGTTTTCCTTTTCCTTAATTTACGGAATTTTTTTTTTTTTTTTCCAAGCAAATCCCTTTAATTGATTCAATCACAAAGCATATAAAAACACATATCTATACATAAATTTCTATACATCTCACATAACTATATACTTAGATCAATAATTTAATCCACACATAATATACATACTTATAGTTTCCAAAGCCCATGTTTGAATCAAAATACAATCTTTTTCATATTACTTACAGCTAAGTATATTACTTATTCATTATCTCTTTCATTCTATATGAATGACTATAAGTCTGGATTGCAATTTTGACTCTTGACCTGTATATGTGAATTTTGCAAGTAAAAAGAATCACGTTAAAACATTATCACCCTAAGGCCAAAATTAGTATATTAGAACTGGACAAAACGCCACCTTGAACTATGACATTATTTTTGATGGAAAAGGTTTTCCAGCTTTTTCCCAGAGGGCTTTACATATTTACACTGACAGAACATGTGTTCAATACTTTCTATGTTTTTCACAACAGAAGGACAATAATTCATGTTGTTTCTATCAACTTAATATAGCAGTTTGTTTTGTTGCTAAAAATATTGTTTATACTCTGTATTGAAACCATTGCAGTTTTGT